>JAQBSW010008030.1:0-36746 GCA_029291075.1 Eudiplozoon nipponicum
ACTGCGTGCATTTACCCAAAATAATCTGTTCAATAACAGCAATCTCGCACAAGCCATAAAGGATCAGGCAATTCCGCCTCAAAATCCTATTACAATTGTTACTCGATTTCTTGTCTATGGCATTTACTGCGTGCATTTACCCAAAATAGTCTGTTCAATAACAGCAATTTCGCACAAGCCATAAAGGATCAGGCAATTCCGCCTCAAAATCCTATTACAATTGTTACTCGATTTCTTGTCTATGGCATTTACTGCGTGCATTTACCCAAAATAATCTGTTCAATAACAGCAATCTCGCACAAGCCATAAAGGATCAGGCAATTCCGCCTCAAAATCCTATTATAATTGTTACTCGATTTCTTGTCTATGGCATTTACTGCGTGCATTTACCCAAAATAGTCTGTTCAATAACAGCAATCTCGCACAAGCCATAAAGGATCAGGCAATTCCGCCTCAAAATCCTATTACAATTTTTACTCGATTTCTTGTCTATGGCATTTACTGCGTGCATTTACCCTAAATAATCTGTTCAATAACAGCAATCTCGCACAAGCCATAAAGGATCAGGCAATTCCGCCTCAAAATCCTATTACAATTTTTACTCGATTTCTTGTCTATGGCATTTACTGCGTGCATTTACCCTAAATAATCTGTTCAATAACAGCAATCTCGCACAAGCCATAAAGGATCAGGCAATTCCGCCTCAAAATCCTATTACAATTTTTACTCGATTTCTTGTCTATGGCATTTACTGCGTGCATTTACCCTAAATAATCTGTTCAATAACAGCAATCTCGCACAAGCCATAAAGGATCAGGCAATTCCGCCTCAAAATCCTATTACAATTTTTACTCGATTTCTTGTCTATGGCATTTACTGCGTGCATTTACCCTAAATAATCTGTTCAATAACAGCAATCTCGCACAAGCCATAAAGGATCAGGCAATTCCGCCTCAAAATCCTATTATAATTGTTACTCGATTTCTTGTCTATGGCATTTACTGCGTGCATTTACCCAAAATAATCTGTTCAATAACAGCAATCTCGCACAAGCCATAAAGGATCAGGCAATTCCGCCTCAAAATCCTATTACAATTGTTACTCGATTTCTTGTCTATGGCATTTACTGCGTGCATTTACCCAAAATAGTCTGTTCAATAACAGCAATCTCGCACAAGCCATAAAGGATCAGGCAATTCCGCCTCAAAATCCTATTACAATTGTTACTCGATTTCTTGTCTATGGCATTTACTGCGTGCATTTACCCAAAATAGTCTGTTAAATAACAGCAATTTCGCACAAGCCATAAAGGATCAGGCAATTCCGCCTCAAAATCCTATTATAATTGTTACTCGATTTCTTGTCTATGTCATTTACTGCATGCATTTACCCAAAATAATCTGTTAAATAACAACAAATTCGCAGAATCCATAAAGGATGAGGCAATTCCGCCTCAAAATCCAATTATAATTGTTACTCGATTTCTTGTCTATGGCATTTACTGCGTGCATTCACCCAAAATAGTCTGTTAAATAACAGCAATTTCGCACAAGCCATAAAGAATCAGGCAATTCCGCCTCAAAATCCTATTATAAATGTTACTCTATTTCTTGTCTATGTCATTTACTGCATGCATTTACCCAAAATAATCTGTTAAATAACAACAAATTCGCAGAATCCATAAAGGATGAGGCAATTCCGCCTCAAAATCCAATTATAATTGTTCCTCGATTTCTTGTCTATGGCATTTACTACGTGCATCTACCCAAAATTGTCTGTTCAATAACAGCAATCTCGCACAAGCCATAAAGGACCAGGCAATTGCACCTCAAAATCCTATTACAATTGTTACTCGATTTCTTGTCTATGGCATTTACTGCGTGCATTCACCCAAAATAGTCTGTTAAATAACAGCAATTTCGCACAAGCCATAAAGGATGAGGCAATTCCGCCTCAAAATCCAATTATAATTGTTACTCTATTTCTTTTCTATGGCATTTACTGCATGCATTTACCCAAAATAATCTGATAAATAACAACAAATTCGCACAAGCCATAAAGGATCAGGCAATTCCGCCTCAAAATCCAATTATAATTGTTACTCGATTTCTTGTCTATGGCATTTACTGCGTGCATTTACCCAAAATAGTCTGTTCAATAACAGCAATCTCGCACAAGCCATAAAGGATCAGGCAATTCCGCCTCAAAATCCTATTACAATTTTTACTCGATTTCTTGTCTATGGCATTTACTGCGTGCATTTACCCTAAATAATCTGTTCAATAACAGCAATCTCGCACAAGCCATAAAGGATCAGGCAATTCCGCCTCAAAATTCTATTACAATTGTTATTCGATTTCTTGTCTATGGCATTCACTGCGTGCATTTACCCTAAATAATCTGTTCAATAACAGCAATCTCGCAGAAGCCAGAAAGGATCAGGCAATTCCGCCTCAAAATCCTATTACAATTTTTACTCGATTTCTTGTCTATGGCATTTACTGCGTGCATTTACCCTAAATAATCTGTTCAATAACAGCAATCTCGCACAAGCCATAAAGGATCAGGCAATTCCGCCTCAAAATCCTATTACAATTTTTACTCGATTTCTTGTCTATGGCATTTACTGCGTGCATTTACACTAAATAATCTGTTCAATAACAGCAATCTCGCACAAGCCATAAAGGATCAGGCAATTCCGCCTCAAAATCCTATTACAATTTTTACTCGATTTCTTGTCTATGGCATTTACTGCGTGCATTTACCCTAAATATTCTGTTCAATAACAGCAATCTCGCACAAGCCATAAAGGATCAGGCAATTCCGCCTCAAAATCCTATTACAATTGTTATTCGATTTCTTGTCTATGGCATTCACTGCGTGCATTTACCCTAAATAATCTGTTCAATAACAGCAATTTCGCACAAGCCATAAAGAATCAGGCAATTCCGCCTCAAAATCCTATTATAAATGTTGCTCTTTTTCCTGTCTATGTCATTTACTGCATGCATTTACCCTAAATAATCTGTTAAATAACAACAAATTCGCAGAATCCATAAAGGATGAGGCAATTCTGCCTCAAAATCCAATTATAATTGTTCCGCGATTTCTTGTCTATGGCTTTTACTACGTGCATTTACCCAAAATAGTCTGTTCAATAACAGCAATCTCGCACAAGCCGTAAAGGACCAGGCAATTGCACCTCAAAATCCTATTACAATTGTTACTCGATTTCTTGTCTATGGCATTTACTGCGTGCATTTACCCAAAGTAGTCTGTTAAATAACATCAATTTCGCACAAGCCATAAAGGAACAGGCAATTCCGCCTCAAAATCCTATTATAATTGTTACTAGATTTCTTGTCTATGGCATTTATTACGTGCATTTACCCAAAATAGTCTGTTAAATAACAGCAATCTCGCACAAGCCATAAAGGATCAGGCAATTCCGCCTCAAAATCCTTCTACAATGTTTACTCGATTTCTTCTCTATGGCATTTACTGCGTGCATTTAACCTAAATAATCTGTTCAATAACAGCAATCTCGCACAAGCCATAAAGGATCAGGCAATTCCGCCTCAAAATCCTATTACAATTTTTACTCGATTTCTTGTCTATGGCATTTACTGCGTGCATTTACCCAAAATAATCTGTTCAATAACAGCAATCTCGCACAAGCCATAAAGGATCAGGCAATTCCGCCTCAAAATCCTATTACAATTTTTACTCGATTTCTTGTCTATGGCATTTACTGCGTGCATTTACCCAAAATAGTCTGTTCAATAACAGCAATCTCGCACAAGCCATAAAGGATCAGGCAATTCCGCCTCAAAATCCTATTACAATTTTTACTCGATTTCTTGTCTATGGCATTTACTGCGTGCATTTACCCTAAATGATCTGTTCAATAACAGCAATCTCGCACAAGCCAGAAAGGATCAGGCAATTCCGCCTCAAAATCCTATTATAAATATTACTCTATTTCTTGTCTATGTCATTCACTGCATGCATTTAGCCAAAATAATCTGTTAAATAACAACAAATTCGCAGAATCCATAAAGGATGAGGCAATTACGCCTCAAAATCCAATTATAATTGTTACTCCATTTCTTCTCTATGGCATTTTATGTGTGCATTTACCCTAAATAATCTGTTCAATAACAGCAATCTCGCAAAAGCCATAAAGGATCAGGCAATTCCGCCACAAAATCCTATTAAAATTTTTACTCGATTTCTTGTCTATGGCAATTACTGCGTGCATTTACCCTAAATAATCTGTTCAATAACAACAAATTCGCAGAATCCATAAAGGATGAGGCAATTCCGCCTCAAAATCCATATTATAATTGTTCCACGATTTCTTGTCTATGGCATTTACTACGTGCATTTACCCAAAATAATCTGTTAAATAACAGCAATCTCGCACAAGCCATAAAGGACCAGGCAATTGCACCTCAAAATCCTATTACAATTTTTACTCGATTTCTTGTCTATGGCATTTACTGCGTGCATTTACCCAAAATATTCTGTTAAATAACAGCAATTTCACACAATCCATCAGCAATATCGCACAAGCTATAAAAGATCAGGCAATTCCGCCTCAAAATCCTATTATAATTATTACTCGATTTCTTGTCTATGGCATTTACTCCGTGCATTTACCCAAAATAGTCTGTTCAATAACAGCAATCTCGCACAAGCCATAAAGGATCAGGCAATTCCGCCTCAAAATCCTATTACAATTTTTACTCGATTTCTTGTCTATGGCATTTACTGCGTGCATTTACCCTAAATGATCTGTTCAATAACAGCAATCTCGCACAAGCCAGAAAGGATCAGGCAATTCCGCCTCAAAATCCTATTACAATTTTTACTCGATTTCTTGTCTATGGCATTTACTGCGTGCATTTACCCTAAATAATCTGTTCAATAACAGCAATCTCGCACAAGCCATAAAGGATCAGGCAATTCCGCCTCAAAATCCTATTACAATTTTTACTCGATTTCTTGTCTATGGCATTTACTGCGTGCATTTACCCTAAATAATCTGTTCAATAACAGCAATCTCGCACAAGCCATAAAGGATCAGGCAATTCCGCCTCAAAATCCTATTACAATTTTTACTCGATTTCTTGTCTATGGCATTTACTGCGTGCATTTACCCTAAATAATCTGTTCAATAACAGCAATCTCGCACAAGCCATAAAGGATCAGGCAATTCCGCCTCAAAATCCTATTACAATTTTACTCGATTTCTTGTCTATGGCATTTACTGCGTGCATTTACCCAAAATAGTCTGTTCAATAACAGCAATCTCGCACAAGCCATAAAGGATCAGTCAATTCCGCCTCAAAATCCTATTACAATTTTTACTCGATTTCTTGTCTATGGCATTTACTGCGTGCATTTACCCTAAATGATCTGTTCAATAACAGCAATCTCGCACAAGCCAGAAAGGATCAGGCAATTCCGCCTCAAAATCCTATTATAAATATTATTCTATTTCTTGTCTATGTCATTCACTGCATGCATTTAGCCAAAATAATCTGTTAAATAACAACAAATTCGCAGAATCCATAAAGGATGAGGCAATTCCGCCTCAAAATCCAATTATAATTGTTACTCGATTTCTTCTCTATGGCATTTACTGCGTGCATTTACCCTAAATAATCTGTTCAATAACAGCAATCTCGCAAAAGCCATAAAGGATCAGGCAATTCCGCCTCAAAATCCTATTAAAATTTTTACTCGATTTCTTGTCTATGGCATTTACTGCGTGCATTTACCCTAAATAATCTGTTCAATAACAACAAATTCGCAGAATCCATAAAGGATGAGGCAATTCCGCCTCAAAATCCAATTATAATTGTTACTCGATTTCTTGTCTATGGCATTTACTGCGTGCATTTACCCAAAATAATCTGTTAAATAACAGCAATTTCGCACAAGCCATAAAGGATCAGGCAATTCCGCCTCAAAATCCTATTATAATTGTTACTCGATTTCTTGTCTATGGCATTTACTGCGTGCATTTACCCAAAATAGTCTGTTAAATAACAGCAATCTCGCACAAGCCATAAAGGATCAGGCAATTCCGCCTCAAAATCCTATTATAATTGTTACTCGATTTCTTGTCTATGGCATTTACTGCGTGCATTTACCCAAAATAGTCTGCTCAATAACAGCAATTTCGCACAAGCCATAAAGGATCAGGCAATTCCGCCTCAAAATCCTATTACAATTTTTACTGGATTTCTTGTCTATGGCATTTACTGCGTGCATTTACCGTAAATAATCCGTTCAATATCAGCAATCTCGCACAAGGCAGAAAGGATCATGCAATTCCGCCTCAAAATCCTATTACAATTTTTACTCGATTTCTTGTCTATGGCATTTACTGCGTGCATTTACCCTAAATAATCTATTCAATAACAGCAATCTCGCACAAGCCATAAAGGATCAGGCAATTCCACCTAAAAATTATATTACAATTGTTATTCGATTTCTTGTCTATGGCATTCACTGCGTGCATTTACCCTAAATAATCTGTTCAATAACAGAAATCTCGCAGAAGCCAGAAAGATTCAGGCAAATCCGCCTCAAAATCCAATTACAATTTTTACTCGATTTCTTGTCTATTGCATTTACTGAGTGCATTTACCCTAAATAATCTGTTCAATAACAACAAATTCGCAGAATCCATAAAGGATGAAGCAATTCCGCCTCAAAATCCAATTATCATTGTTCCTGGAATTCTTGTCTATGGCATTTACTACGTGCATTTACCCAAAATAGTCTGTTCAATAACAGCAATCTCGCAGAAGCCATAAAGGATCAGGCAATTCCACCTCAAAATCCTATTAAAATTTTTACTCGATTTCTTGTCTATGGCATTTACTCCGTGTATTTACCCTAAATAATCTGTTCAATAACAGCAATCTCGCACAAGCCATAAAGGATCAGGCAATTCCGCCTCAAAATTCTATTACAATTGTTATTCGATTTCTCGTCAATAGCATTCACTGCGTGCATTTACCCTAAATAATCTGTTCAATAACAGCAATCTCGCAGAAGCCATAAAGGATCAGGCAATTCCACCTCAAAATCCTATTAAAATTTTTACTCGATTTCTTGTCCATGGCATTTACTGAGTGCATTTACCCTAAATAATCTGTTCAATAACAGCAATCTCGCACAAGACATAAAGGATCAGGCAATTCCGCCACAAAATCCTATTACAATTTTTACTCGATTTCTTGTCTATGGCATTTACTGCGTGCATTTACACTAAATAATCTGTTCAATAACAGCAATCTCCCACAAGCCATAAAGGATCATGCAATTCCGCTTCAAAATCCTATTACAATTTTTACTCGATTTCTTGTCCAAGGCATATACTGCGTGCATTTACCCTAAATATTCTGTTCAATAACAGCAATCTCGCACAAGCCATAAAGGATCAGGCAATTCCGCTTCAAAATTCTATTACAATTGATATTCGATTTCTTGTCTATAGCATTCACTGCGTGCATTTACCCTAAAAAATCTGTGCAATAACAGCAATTTCGCACAAGCCATAAAGAATCAGACAATTCCGCCTCAAAATCCTATAATAAATGTTGCTCTTTTTCCTGTCTATGTCAATTACTGCATGCAATTACCCTAAATAATCTGTTAAATAACAACAAATTCGCAGAATCCATAAAGGATGAGGCAATTCTGCCTCAAAATCCAATTATAATTGTTCCGCGATTTCTTGTCTATGGCTTTTACTACGTGCATTTACCCAAAATAGTCTGTTCAATAACAGCAATCTCGCACAAGCCGTAAAGGACCAGGCAATTGCACCTCAAAATCCTATTACAATTGTTACTCGATTTCTTGTCTATGGCATTTACTGAGTGCATTTACCCAAAGTAGTCTGTTAAATAACATCAATTTCGCACAAGCCATAAAGGAACAGGCAATTCCGCCGCAAAATCCTATTATAATTGTTGCTCGATTTCTTGTCTATGGCATTTATTACGTGCATATACCCAAAATAGTCTGTTAAATAACAATAGTTTCGCACAAGCCATAAAGAATCAGGCAATTCCGCCTCAAAATCCTATTACAATTTTTACTCGATTTCTTGCCTATGGCATTTACTGCGTGCATTTACCCTAAATAATCTGTTCAATAACAGCAATCTCGCACCAGCCTTAAAGGATCAGTCAATTCCGCCTCAAAATCCTATTACATTTTTTAATCGATTTCTTGTCTATGGCATTTACTGCGTGCATTTACCCTAAATAATCTGTTCAATAACAGCAATCTCGCACAAGCCATAAAGGATCAGGCAATTCCGCCTCAAAATCCTATTACAATTGTTACTCGATTTCTTGTCTATGGCATTTACTGCGTGCATTTACCCTAAATAATCTGTTCAATAACAGCAATCTCGCACAAGCCATAAAGGATCAGGCAATTCCGCCTCAAAATCCAATTACAATTGTTACTCGATTTCTTGTCTATGGCATTTACTGCGTGCATTTACCCAAAATAGTCTGTTCAATAACAGCAATCTCGCACAAGCCATAAAGGATCAGGCAATTCCGCCTCAAAATCCTATTACAATCTTTACTCGATTTCTTGTCTATGGCATTTACTGCGTGCATTTACCCTAAATAATCTGTTCAATAACAGCAAACTCGCAGAAGCCATAAAGGATCATGCAATTCCGCTTCAAAATCCTATTACAATTTTTACTCGATTTCTTGTCCAAGGCATTTACTGCGTGCATTTACCCTAAATAATCTGTTCAATAACAGCAATCTCGCACAAGCCATAAAGGATCAGGCAATTCCACCTCAAAATCCTATTACAATTTTTACTCGATTTCTTGTCTATGGCATTTACTGCGTGTATTTACCCTAAATATTCTGTTCAATAACAGCAATCTCGCACAAGCCATAAAGGATCAGGCAATTCCGCCTCAAAATTCTATTACAATTGTTATTCGATTTCTTGTCTATAGCATTCACTGCGTGCATTTACCCTAAATAATCTGTTCAATAACAGAAATCTCGCAGAAGCCAGAAAGGATCATGCAATCCCGCCTCAAAATCCTATAACAATTTTTACTCGATTACTTGTCTATGGCATTTACTGAGTGCATTTACCCTAAATAATCTGTTCAATAACAGCAATCTCGCACAAGACATAAAGGATCAGGCAATTCCGCCACAAAATCCTATTACAATTTTTACTCGATTTCTTGTCTATGGCATTTACTGCGTGCATTTACACTAAATAATCTGTTCAATAACAGCAATCTCCCACAAGCCATAAAGGATCATGCAATTCCGCTTCAAAATTCTATTACAATTTTTACTCGATTTCCTGTCCAAGGCATTTACTGCGTGCATTTACCCTAAATATTCTGTTCAATAACAGCAATCTCGCACAAGCCATAAAGGATCAGGCAATTCCGCTTCAAAATTCTATTACAATTGTTATTCGATTTCTTGTCTATAGCATTCACTGCGTGCATTTACACTAAATAATCTGTTCAATAACAGCAATTTCGCACAAGCCATAAAGAATCAGAAAATTCCGCCTCAAAATCCTATTACAATTTTTACTCTGTTCCTTGTCAATGGCATTTACTGCCTGCATTCACACAAAATATTCTGTTAAATAACAGCAATTTCACACAATCCATCAGCAATATCGCACAAGCTATAAAAGATCAGGCAATACCGCCTCAAAATTCTTTTATAATTATTACTCGATTTCTTGTTTATAGCATTTAATCCGTGAATTTACCCAAAATAGTCTGTTCAATAACAGCAATCTCGCACAAGCCATAAAGGATCAGGTAATTCCGCCTCAAAATCCTATTACAATTTTTACTCGATTTCTTGTCTATGGCACTTACTGAGTGCATTTACCCAAAGTAGTCTGTTAAATAACATCAATTTCGCACAAGCCATAAAGGAACAGGCAATTCCGCCTCAAAATCCTATTATAATTGTTACTAGATTTCTTGTCTATAGCATACATTACGTGAATTTACCCAAAATAATCTGTTTAATAACAGCAATCTCGCCCAAGCCATAAAGGATCAGGCAATTCCGCCTCAAAATCCTTCTACAATCTTTACTCGATTTCTTCTCTATGGCATTTACTGCGTGCATTTAACCTAAATAATCTGTTCAATAATAGCAATCTCGCACAAGCCATAAAGGATCAGGCAATTCCGCCTCAAAATCCTATTACAATTTTTACTCGATTTCTTGTCCATGGCATATAGTGCCTGCATTTACCCAAAATAGTCTGTTAAATAACAGCAATTTCGCACAAGCCATAAAGGATCAGGCAATTCCGCCTCAAAATCCTATTACAATTTTTACTCGATTTCTTGTCTATGGCATTTACTGCGTGCATTTACCCTAAATAATCTGTTCAATAACAGCAATCTCGCACAAGCCATAAAGGATCAGGCAATTCCGCCTCAAAATCCTATTACAATTTTTACTCGATTTCTTGTCTATGGCATTTACTGCGTGCATTTACCCTAAATAATCTGTTCAATAACAGCAATCTCGCACAAGCCATAAAGGATCAGGCAATTCCGCCTCAAAATCCTATTACAATTTTTACTCGATTTCTTGTCTATGGCATTTACTGCGTGCATTTACCCTAAATAATCTGTTCAATAACAGCAATTTCGCACAAGCCATAAAGGATCAGGCAATTCCGCCTCAAAATCCTATTATAATTGTTACTCGATTTCTTGTCTATGGCATTTACTGCGTGCATTTACCCTAAATAATCTGTTCAATAACAGCAATCTCGCACAAGCCATAAAGGATCAGGCAATTCCGCCTCAAAATCCTATTACAATTGTTACTCGATTTCTTGTCTATGGCATTTACTGCGTGCATTTACCCAAAATAATCTGTTCAATAACAGCAATCTCGCACAAGCCATAAAGGATCAGGCAATTCCGCCTCAAAATCCTATTACAATTGTTACTCGATTTCTTGTCTATGGCATTTACTGCGTGCATTTACCCTAAATAATCTGTTCAATAACAGCAATTTCGCACAAGCCATAAAGGATCAGGCAATTCCGCCTCAAAATCCTATTATAATTGTTACTCGATTTCTTGTCTATGGCATTTACTGCGTGCATTTACCCAAAATAGTCTGTTCAATAACAGCAATCTCGCACAAGCCATAAAGGATCAGGCAATTCCGCCTCAAAATCCTATTACAATTGTTACTCGATTTCTTGTCTATGGCATTTACTGCGTGCATTTACCCAAAATAGTCTGTTCAATAACAGCAATCTCGCACAAGCCATAAAGGATCAGGCAATTCCGCCTCAAAATCCTATTACAATTTTTACTCGATTTCTTGTCTATGGCATTTACTGCGTGCATTTACCCTAAATAATCTGTTCAATAACAGCAATCTCGCACAAGCCATAAAGGATCAGGCAATTCCGCCTCAAAATCCTATTACAATTTTTACTCGATTTCTTGTCTATGGCATTTACTGCGTGCATTTACCCTAAATAATCTGTTCAATAACAGCAATCTCGCACAAGCCATAAAGGATCAGGCAATTCCGCCTCAAAATCCTATTACAATTTTTACTCGATTTCTTGTCTATGGCATTTACTGCGTGCATTTACCCTAAATAATCTGTTCAATAACAGCAATCTCGCACAAGCCATAAAGGATCAGGCAATTCCGCCTCAAAATCCTATTACAATTTTTACTCGATTTCTTGTCTATGGCATTTACTGCGTGCATTTACCCTAAATAATCTGTTCAATAACAACAAATTCGCAGAATCCATAAAGGATGAGGCAATTCTGCCTCAAAATCCAATTATAATTGTTCCTCGATTTCTTGTCTATGGCATTTACTGCGTGCATTTACCCAAAATAGTCTGTTAAATAACAGCAATTTCGCACAAGCCATAAAGGATCAGGCAATTCCGCCTCAAAATCCTATTATAATTGTTACTCGATTTCTTGTCTATGGCATTTACTGCGTGCATTTACCCAAAATAGTCTGTTAAATAACAGCAATTTCGCACAAGCCATAAAGGATCAGGCAATTCCGCCTCAAAATCCTATTATAATTGTTACTCTATTTCTTGTCTATGGCATTTACTGCATGCATTTACCCTAAATAATCTGTTAAATTACAACAAATTCGCAGAATCCATAAAGGATGAAGCAATTCCTCCTCAAAATCCAATTATAATTGTTCCTCGATTTCTTGTCTATGGCATTTACTGCGTGCATTCACCCAAAATAGACCGTTAAATAACAGCAATTTCGCACAAGCCATAAAGAATCAGGCAATTCCGCCTCAAAATCCTATTATAAATGTTACTCTATTTCTTGTCTATGTCATTTACTGCATGCATTTACCCAATATAATCTGTTAAATAATAACAAATTCACAGAATCCATAAAGGATGAGGCAATTCCGCCTCAAAATCCAATTATAATTGTTACTCGATTTCTTATCTATGGGATTTACTGCGTGCATTCACCCAAAATAGTCTGTTAAATAACAGCAATTTCGCAAAAGCCATAAAGAATCAGGGAATTCCGCCTCAAAATCCTATTACAATTGTTACTCGATTTCTTGTCTATGGCATTTAATGCGTGCATTCACCCAAAAGAGTCTGTTAAATAACAGCAATTTCGCACAAGCCATAAAGGATGAGGCAATTCCGCCTCAAAATCCAATTATAATTGATACTCTATTTCTTCTCTATGGCATTTACTGCATGAATTTACCCAAAATAATCTGATAAATAACAACAAATTCGCAGAATCCATAAAGGATGAGGCAATTCCGCCTCAAAATCCAATTATAATTGTTCCTCGATTTCTTGTCTATGGCATTTACTGCGTGCATTTACCCAAAATATTCTGTTAAATAACAGCAATTTCACACAATCCATCAGAAATATCGCACAAGCTATAAAAGATCAGGCAATACCGCCTCAAAATTCTTTTATAATTATTACTCGATTTCTTGTCTATAGCATTTACTCCGTGAATTTGCCCAAAATAGTCTGTTCAATAACAGCAATCTCGCACAAGCCATAAAGGATCAGGTAATTCCGCCTCAAAATCCTATTATAATTGTTACTCGATTTCTTGTCTATGGCATTTACTGCGTGCATTTACCCAAAATAGTCTGTTCAATAACAGCAATCTCGCACAAGCCATAAAGGATCAGGCAATTCCGCCTCAAAATCCTATTACAATTGTTACTCGATTTCTTGTCTATGGCATTTACTGCGTGCATTTACCCAAAATAGTCTGTTCAATAACAGCAATTTCGCACAAGCCATAAAGGATCAGGCAATTCCGCCTCAAAATCCTATTAAAATTGTTACTCGATTTCTTGTCTATGGCATTTACTGCGTGCATTTACCCAAAATAGTCTGTTCAATAACAGCAATCTCGCACAAGCCATAAAGGATCAGGCAATTCCGCCTCAAAATCCTATTACAATTGTTACTCGATTTCTTGTCTATGGCATTTACTGCGTGCATTTACCCAAAATAGTCTGTTCAATAACAGCAATCTCGCACAAGCCATAAAGGATCAGGCAATTCCGCCTCAAAATCCTATTATAATTGTTACTCGATTTCTTGTCTATGGCATTTACTGCGTGCATTTACCCAAAATAGTCTGTTCAATAACAGCAATCTCGCACAAGCCATAAAGGATCAGGCAATTCCGCCTCAAAATCCTATTACAATTGTTACTCGATTTCTTGTCTATGGCATTTACTGCGTGCATTTACCCTAAATAATCTGTTCAATAACAGCAATCTCGCACAAGCCATAAAGGATCAGGCAATTCCGCCTGAAAATCCTATTACAATTTTTACTCGATTTCTTGTCTATGGCATTTACTGCGTGCATTTACCCTAAATAATCTGTTCAATAACAGCAATCTCGCACAAGCCATAAAGGATCAGGCAATTCCGCCACAAAATCCTATTACAATTTTTACTCGATTTCTTGTCTATGGCAATTACTGCGTGCATTTACCCTAAATAATCTGTTCAATAACAACAAATTCGCAGAATCCATAAAGGATGAGTCAATTCTGCCTTAAAATCCAATTATTATTGTTCCTCGATTTCTTGTCTATGGCATTTACTGCGTGCATTTACCCAAAATAGTCTGTTAAATAACAGCAATTTCGCACAAGCCATAAAGAATCAGGCAATTCCGCCTCAAAATCCTATTATAATTGTTACTCGATTTCTGTTCTATGGCATTTACTACGTGCATTTACCCAAAATAGTCTGTTAAATAACAGTAATTTCGCAGAAGCCATAGAGGATCAGGCAATTCCGCCTCAAAATCCTATTATAAATGTAACTCTATTTCTTGTCTGTCATTTACTGCATGCATTTACCCTAAATAATCTGATAAATTACAACAAATTCGCAGAATCCATAAAGAATGAAGCAATTCCTTCTCAAAATGCAATTATAATTGTTCCTCGATTTCTTGTCTATGGCATTTACTGCGTGCATTCACCCAAAATAGACCGTTAAATAACAGCAATTTCGCACAAGCCATAAAGAATCAGGCAATTCCGCCTCAAAATCCTATTATATATGTTACTCTATTTCTTGTCTATGTAATTTACTGCATGCATTTACCCAATATAATCTGTTAAATAATAACAGATTCACAGAATCCATAAAGGATGAGGCAATTCCGCCTCAAAATCCAATTATAATTGTTACTCGATTTCTTATCTATGGGATTTACTGCGTGCATTCACCCTAAATAGTCTGTTAAATAATAGCAATTTCGCAAAAGCCATAAAGAATCAGGGAATTCCGCCTCAAAATCCTATTACAATTGTTACTCGATTTCTTGTCTATGGCATTTAATGCGTGCATTCACCCAAAAGAGTCTGTTAAGTAACAGCAATTTCGCACAAGCCATAAAGGATGAGGCAATTCCGCCTCAAAATCCAATTATAATTGATACTCTATTTCTTCTGTATGGCATTTACTGCATGAAGTTACCCAAAATAATCTGATAAATAACTACAAATTCGCAGAATCCATAAAGAATGAGGCAATTCCGCCTCAAAATCCAATTATAATTGTTCATCGATTTCTTGTCTATGACATTTACTGCCTGCATTCACCCAAAATATTCTGTTAAATAACAGCAATTTCACACAATCCATCAGAAATATCGCACAAGCTATAAAAGATCAGGCAATACCGCCTCAAAATTCTTTTATAATTATTACTCGATTTCTTGTCTATAGCATTTACTCCGTGAATTTGCCCAAAATAGTCTGTTCAATAACAGCAATCTCGCACAAGCCATAAAGGATCAGGTAATTCCGCCTCAAAATCCTATTATAATTGTTACTCGATTTCTTTTCTATGGCATTTACTGCGTGCATTTACACAAAATAGTCTGCTCAATAACAGCAATCTCGCACAAGCCATAAAGGATCAGGCAATTCCGCCTCAAAATCCTATTAAAATTGTTACTCGATTTCTTGTCTATGGCATTTACTGCGTGCATTTACACAAAATAGTCTGCTCAATAACTGCAATTTCGCACAAGCCATAAAGGATCAGGCAATTCCGCTTCAAAATCCTATTATAATTGTTACTCGATTTCTTTTCTATGGCATTTACTGCGTGCATTTACCCAAAATAGTCTGATCAATAACTGCAATTTCGCACAAGCCATAAAGGATCAGGCAATTCCGCCTCAAAATCCTATTATAATTGTTACTCGATTTCTATTCTATGGCATTTACTGCGTGCATTTACACAAAATAGTCTGCTCAATAACAGCAATTTCGCACAAGCCATAAAGGATCAGGCAATTCCGCCTCAAAATCCTATTACAATTGTTACTCGATTTCTTGTCTATGGCAATTACTGCGTGCATTTACACAAAATAGTCTGCTCAATAACTGCAATTTCGCACAAGCCATAAAGGATGAGGCAATTCCGCCTCAAAATCCTATTATAATTGTTACTCGATTTCTTTTCTATGGCATTTACTGCGTGCATTTACACAAAATAGTCTGCTCAATAACTGCAATTTCGCACAAGCCATAAAGGATCAGGCAATTCCGCCTGAAAATCCTATTATAATTGTTACTCGATTTCTTGTCTATGACATTTTTTACGTGCATTTACCCAAAATAGTCTGTTAAATAACAGTAATTTCGCAGAAGCCACAAAGGATCAGGCAATTCCTCATCAAAATCCTATTATAAATGTAACTCTATTTCTTGTCTATAGAATTTACTGCACGCATTTACACAAAATAATCTGTTTAATAATAGCAAATTCGCAGAATCCATAAAGGATGAGGCAATTTCGCCTAAAAATCCAATTATAATTGTTACTCGATTTCTTGTCTATGGCATTTATTGCGTAAATTTATACAAAATAGTCTGTTAAATAACAGCAATTTCGTAAAAGACATAATGGATCAGGCAATTCCGACTCCAAATTCTATTATAAATGTTTCTCTTTTTTTGTCTATGTCATTTGCTGCATACATTTGCCCTAAATAATCTCTTAAATTGCAACAAATTCGCAGAATCCATAAAGGATGAAGCAATTCCTCCTCAAAATCCAATTATAATTGTTCCTCGATTTCTTGTCTATGGCATTTACTGCGTGCAATCACCGAAAATAGACCGTTAAATAACAGCAAATTCGCAGAAGCCATAAAGAATCAGGCAATTGCGCCTCAAAATCCTATTATAAATGTTACTCTATTTCTTGTCTATGTCATTTACTGCATGCATTTACCCAATATAATCTGTTAAATAATAAGAAATTCGCAGAATCAATAAAGGATGAGGCAATTCCGCCTCAAAATCCAATTATAATTGTTACTCGATTTCTTATCTATGGGATTTACAGCGTGCATTCACCCAAAATAGTCTGTTAAATAACAGCAATTTCGCAAAAGCCATAAAGAATCAGGGAATTCCGCCTCAAAATCCTATTACAATCGTTACTCGATTTCTTGTCTATGGCATTGACTGCGTGCATTCACCTTAAAGAGTCTGTTAAATAACAGCAATTTCGCACAAGCCATAAAGGATGAGGCATTTCCGCCTCAAAATCCAATTATAATTGATACTCTATTTCTTCTCTATTGCATTTACTGCATGAATTTACCCAATATAGTCTGTCAAATAACAGCAATCTCGCACAAGCCATAGAGAACCAGGCAATTGCTACTCAAAATCCTATTACAATTTTTACTCGATTCCTTGTCAATGGCATTTACTGCCTGCATTCACCCAAAATATTCTGTTACATAACAGCAATTTCACACAATCCATCAGCAATATCGCACAAGCTATAAAGATCAGGCAATTCCGTCTCAAAATTCTTTAATAATTATTACTCGATTTCTTGTCTAAAGCATTAACTCCGTGAATTTACCCAAAATAGTCTGTTCAATAACAGCAATCTCGCACAAGCCATAAAGGATCAGGTAATTCCGACTCAAAATCCTGTTACAATTTTTACACGATTTCTTGTCTATGGCATTTACTGAGTGCATTTACCCTAAATGATCTGTTCAATAACAGCAATCTCGCACAAGCCATAAAGGATCAGGCAATTCCGCCTCAAAATCCTATTACAATTTTTACTCGATTTCTTGTCTATGGCATATACTGCGTGCATTTACCCTAAATAATCTGTTCAATAACAGCAATCTCGCACAAGACATAAAGGATCAGGCAATTCCGCTTTAAAATCCTATTACAATTTTTACTCGATTTCATGTCTATGGCATTTACTGCGTGCATTTACCCAAAATAGTCTGTTCAATAACAGCAATTCCGCAGAAGCCATAAAGGATAAGGCAATTCCGCCTCAAAATCCTTCTACAATCTTTACTCGATTTCTTGACTATGGCATTTACTGCGAGCATTTACCCTAAATAATCTGTTCAATAACAGTAATCTCGCAGAAGCCATAAAGGATCAGGCAATTCCACGTCAAAATACTATTACAATTGTTATTCGATTTCTTGTCTATGGCATTCACTGCGTGCATTTACCCTAAATAATCTGTTCAATAACAGAAATCTCGCAGAAGCCAGAAAGGATCATGCGATTCCGCCTCAAAATCCTATTACAATTTTTACTCGATTTCTTGTCTATGGCATTTACTGCGTGCATTTACACTAAATAATCTGTTCAATAACAGCAATCTCGCACAAGCCATAAAGGATCAGTCAATTCCGCTTCAAAATCCTATTACAATCTTTACTCGATTTTTTGTCTATGGCAATTACTGCGTGCATTTACCCTAAATAATCTGTTCAATAACAGCAAACTCGCAGAAGCCATAAAGGATCATGCAATTCCGCTTCAAAATCCTATTACAATTTTTATTCGATTTCTTGTCCAAGGCATTTACTGCGTGCATTTACCCTAAATAATCTGTTCAATAACAGCAATCTCGCACAAGCCATAAAGGATCAGGCAATTCCGCCTCAAATTCCTATTTCAATTTTTCTCGATTTCTTGTCTATGGCATTTACTGCGTGCATTTACCCTAAATAATCTGTTCAATAACCGCAATCTCGCACAAGCCATAAAGGATCAGGCAATTCCGCTTCAAAATCCTATTACAATTTTACTTCGATTTCTAGTCTATGGCATTTACTGCGTGCATTTACCCTAAATAATCTTTTCAATAACCGCAATCTCGCACAAGCCATAAAGGATCAGGCAATTCCGCTTCAAAATCCTATTACAATTTTATTCGATTTCTAGTCTATGGCATTTACTACGTGCATTTACCCAAAATAGTCTGTTCAATAACAGCAATTTCGCACAAGCCATAAAGGATCAGGCAATTGCGCCTCAAAATCCTATTACAATCTTTACTCGATTTCTTGTCTATGGCATATACTGCATGCATTTACCCTAAATAATCTGTTCAATAACAGCAATCTCGCACAAGCCATAAAGGATCAGGCAATTCCTCCTCAAAATTCTATTACAATTGTTATTCGATTTCTTGTCTATGGCATTCACTGCGTGCATTTACCCTAAATAATCTGTTCAATAACAGAAATCTCGCAGAAGCCAGAAAGAATCAGGCAATTCCGCCTCAACATCCTATTACAATTTTTACTTGATTTCTTGTCTATGGCATTCAATGGGGGCATTTACCCTAAATAATCTGTTCAATAACAGCAATCTCGCACAAGCCATAAAGGATCAGGAAATTCCGCTTCAAAATCCTATTATAATTGTTATTCGATTTCTTGTCTATGGCATTTACTGCGTGCATTTACCCAAAGTAGTCTGTCCAAAAACAGCAATTTCGCACAAACCATAAAGGATCAGGCAATTCCGCCTCAAAATCCTATTACAATCCTTACTGGATTTCTTGTCTATGGCATTTACTGCGTGCATTTACCATAAATAATCTGTTCAATAACAGCAATCTCGCACAAGCCATAAAGGATCAGGCAATTCCACCTCAAAATTCTATTACAATTGTTTTTCGATTTCTTGTCTATGGCATTCACTGCGTGCATTTACCCTAAATAATCTGTTCAATAACAAAAATCTCGCAGAATCCTGAAAGAATCAGGCAATTCCGCATCAAAATCCTATTACAATTTTTACTCGATGTCTTGTCTATGGCATTTACTGCGTGCATTTACCATAAATAATCTGTTCAATAACAGCAATCTCGCACAAGCCATAAAGGATCAGGCAATTCCACCTCAAAATTCTATTACAATTGTTATTCGATTTCTTGTCTATGGCATTCGCTGCGTGCATTTTCCCTAAATAATCTGTCCAGTAACAGAAATCTCGCAGAATCCAGAAAGAATCAGACAATTGCGCATCAAAATCCTATTACAATTTTTACTCGATGTCTTGTCTATGGCATTTACTGCGTGCATTTACACTAAATAATCTGTTCAATAACAGTAATTTCGCACAAGCGATAAAGGATCAGGCAATTCCGCCTCAAAATCCTATTACAATCTTTACTCGATTTCTTGTCTATGGCATTTACTGCGTGCATTTACCCTAAATAATCTGTTCAATAACAGCAATCTCGCACAAGCCATAAAGGATCAGGCAATTCCACCTCAAAATTCTATTACAATTGTTATTCGATTTCTTGTCTATGGCATTCACTGCGTGCATTTACCCTAAATAATCTGTTCAATAACAGAAATCTCGCAGAAGCCAGAAAGAATCAGACAATTCCGCCTCAAAATCCTATTACAATTTTTATTCGATTTCTTGTCCAAGTCATTTACTGCGTGCATTTACCCAAAATAATCTGTTCAATAACAGCAATCTCGCACAAGCCATAATGGATCAGGCAATTCCGCGATAAAATCCTATTACAATTTTTACTCGATTTCTTTTCTATGGCATTTACTGCGTGCATTTACCCTAAAGAATCTGTTCAATAACAGCAATCTCGCAAAAGCCATAAAGGATCAGGCAATTCCGCCTCAAAATCCTATTACAATTTTTACTCGATTTCTTGTCTATGGCATTTACTGCGTGCATTTACCCTAAATAATCATTTCAATAACCGCAATCTCGCACAAGCCATAAAGGATCAGGCAATTCCGCTTCAAAATCCTATTACAATTTTTATTCGATTTCTAGTCTATGGCATTTACTACGTGCATTTACCCAAAATAGTCTGTTCAATAACAGAAATTTCGCACAAGCCATAAAGGATCAGGCAATTCCGCCTCAAAATCCTATTACAATCTTTACTCGATTTCTTGTCTATGGCATTTACTGCGTGCATTTACCCTAAATAATCTGTTCAATAACAGCAATCTCGCACAAGCCATAAAGGATCAGGCAATTCCACCTCAAAAATTCTATAACTAATTGTTATTCGATTTCTTTGTCTATGGCATTCACTGCGTGCATTTACCCTAAATAATCTGTTCAATAACAGAAATCTCGCAGAAGCCAGAAAGAATCAGACAATTCCGCCTCAAAATCCTATTACAATTTTTATTCGATTTCTTGTCCAAGGCATTTACTGCGTGCATTTACCCTAAATAATCTGTTCAATAACAGCAATCTCGCACAAGCCATAAAGGATCAGGCAATTCCGCGATAAAATCCTATTACAATTTTTACTCGATTTCTTTTCTATGGCATTTACTGCGTGCATTTACCCTAAATAATCTGTTCAATAACAGCAATCTCGCACAAGCCATAAAGGATCAGGCAATTCCGCCTCAAAATCCTATTATATTTTTACTCGATTTCTTGTCTATGGCATTTACTGCGTGCATTTACAGTAAATAATCTGTTCAATAACAGCAAACTCGCAGAAGCCATAAAGGATCATGCAATTCCGCCTCAAAATCCTATTACAATTTTTACTCGATTTCTTGTCTATGGCATTTACTGCGTGCATTTACCCTAAATAATCTGTTCAATAACAGCAATTTCGCACAAGCCATAAAGGATCAGGCAATTCCGCCTCAAAATCTTATTACAATCTTTACTCGATTTCTTGTCTATGGCATTTACTGCGTGCATTTACCCTAAATAATCTGTTCAATAACAGCAATCTCGCACAAGCCATAAAGGATCAGGCAATTCCACCTCAAAATTCTATTAAAATTGTTATTCGAATTCTTGTCTATGGCATTTACTGCGTGCATTTACCCTAAATAATCTGCTCAATAACAGCAATTTCGCAGAAGCCATAAAGAATCAGGCAATTCCGCCTCAAAATCCTATTACAATTTTTACTCGATTTCTTGTCTATGGCATTCAATACGGGCATTTAACCTAAATAATCTTTTCAATAAGAACAATCTCGCACAAGCCATAAAGGATCAGGAAATTCCGCTTCAAAATCCTATTATAATTGTTATTCGATTTCTTGTCAATGGCATTTACTGCGTGCATTTACCTTAAATAATCTGTTCAATAACAGCAATCTCGCACAAGCCATAAAGGATCTGTCAATTCCGCTTCAAAATCCTATTACAATTTTTACTCGATTTATAGTCTATGGCATTTACTGCGTGCATTTACCCAAAATAGTCTGTTCAATAACAGCAATTTCGCACAAACCATAAAGGATCAGGCAATTCCGCATTAAAATCCTATTACAATCCTTACTGGATTTCTTGTCTATGGCATTTACTGCGTGCATTTACCATAAATAATCTGTTCAATAACAGCAATCTCCAACAAGCCATAAAGGATCAGGCAATTCCACCTTAAAATTCTATTACAATTGTTATTCGATTTCTTGTCTATGGCATTCACTGCGTGCATTTACCCTAAATAATCTGTTCAATAACAGAAATATCGCAGAATCCAGAAAGAATCAGACAATTCCGCATCACAATCCTATTACAATTTTTACTCGATGTCTTGTCTATGGCATTTACTGCGTGCATTTACCCTAAATAATCTGTTCAATAACAGCAATCTCGCACAAGCCATAAAGGATCAGGCAATTCCGCCTCAAAATCCTATTATAATTGTTACTCGATTTCTTTTCTATGGCATTTACTGCGTGCATTTACACAAAATAGTCTGATCAATAACAGCAATTTCGCACAAGCCATAAAGGATCAGGCAATTCCGCATCAAAATCCTATTATAATTGTTACTCGATTTCTTTTCTATGGCATTTACTGCGTGCCTTTACACAAAATAGTCTGATCAATAACTGCAATTTCGCAGAAGCCATAAAGGATCAGGCAATTCCGCCTCAAAATCCTATTATAATTGTTACTCGATTTCTTTTCTATGGCATTTACTGCGTGCATTTACACAAAATAATCTGCTCAATAACTGCAATTTCGCACAAGCCATAAAGGATCAGGCAATTACGGTTCAAAATCCTACCAAAATTGTTACTTGATTTCTTTTCTATGGCATTTACTGCGTGCATTTACACAAAATGGTCTGCTCAATAACTGCAATTTCGCACAAGCCATAAAGGATCAGGCAATTCCGGCTCAAAATCCTATTATAATTGTTACTCGATTTCTTTTCTATGGCATTTACTGCGTGCATTTACCCAAAATAGTCTGTTCAATAACTGCAATTTCGCACAAGCCATAAAGGATCAGGCAATTCCGCCTCAAAATCCTATTACAATCTTTACTCGATTTCTTGTCTATGGCATTTACTGCGTGCATTTACCCTAAATAATCTGTTTAATAAGAGCAATCTCGCACAAGCCATATAGGATCAGGCAATTCCAACTCAAAAGTCTATTACAATTGTTATTCGATTTCTTGTCTATGGCATTCATTGCGTGCATTTACCCTAAATAATCTGTTCAATAACAGAAACCTCGCAGAAGCCAGAAAGAATCAGGCAATTCCGCCTCAACATTCTATTACAATTTTTACTCGATTTCTTGTCTATGGCATTCAATGGGGCCACCTACCCTAAATAATCTGTTCAATAACAGCAATCTCGCAGAAGCCATAAAGGATCAGGAAATTCCGCTTCAAAATCCTATTATAATTGTTATTCGATTTCTTGTCTATGGCATTTACTGCGTGCATTTACCCTAAATAATCTGTTCAATAACGGCAATCTCGCACAAGCCATAAAGGATCATGCAAATCCGCCTCAAAATTCTATTACAATTGTTACTCGATTTCTTGTCGATGGCACTTGCTGCGTGCATTTACCCAGAATAGTCTGTTCAATAACAGCAATCTCGCACAAGCCATGAAGGATCAGGCAATTCCGCCTCAAAATTCTATTACAATTGTTATTCGATTTCTTGTCTATGGCTTTTACTGCGTGCATTTACGAAAAGTATTCTGTTAAATAACAGTAATTTCGCACAATCCATTAAGGATCAGGCAATTCCGCCTCAAAATCCTATTAAAATTGTTATTCGATTTCTTGTTTATGGCATTTGCTGTGTGATTTACGCAGAATAGTCTGTTCAATAACAGCAATTTCGCACAAGCCATCAGCAATCTCGCACAAGCCATAAAGGATCAGCCAATTCCGCCTCAAAATTCTATTACAATAGTTATTCGATTTCTTGTCTATGGCACTTGCTGCGTGCATTTACCCAGAATAGTCTGTTCAATAACAGCAATTTCGCACAAGCCATCAGCAAACTCGCACAAGCCATAAAGGATCAGGCAATTGCGCCTCAAAATTCTATTACAATTGTTATTCGATATCTTGTCTATGGCATTTACTGCGTGCATTTTACCCAAAGTAGTCTGTTAAATAACAGTAATTTCGCACAATCCATAAAGGATCAGGCAATTCAGCCTCAAAATCCTATTACAATTGTTACTCGATTTCTTGTCTATGGCACTTGCTGCGTGCATTTATCCAGAATAGTCTGTTCAATAACAGCAATTTCGCACAGGCCATCAGCAATCTCGCACAAGCCATAAAGAATCAGGCAATTCCGCCTCAAAATTCTATTACAGTTGTTATTCGATTTCTTTTCAATGGCTTTTACTGCGTGCATTTACACAAAGTAGTCTGTTAAATAACAGCAATTTCGCACAATACAAAAGGGATCAGGCAATTCCGCCTCAAAATCCTATTACAATTATTACTCGATTTCTAGTGTATGGTACATGCTGCGTGCATTTACCCAGAATAGTTTGTTCAATAACAGCAATTTCGCACAAGCCATTAGCAATTTCGCAGAAGCCATAAAGAATCAGGCAATTCCGCCTCAAAATTCTATTATAATTGTTACTCGATTTCTTGTCTATGGCACTTGCTGCGTGCATTTACCCTGAATAGTCTGGTCAATAACAGCAATTTCGCACAAGCCATCAGCAATCTTGCACAAGCCATAAAGGATCAGGCAATTCCGCCTCAAAATCCTATTACAATTATTATTCGATTTATTGTCTATGGCTTTTTACTGCGTGCATTTACCCAAAGTAGTCTGTTAAATAACAGCAATTTCGCACAATCCATAAAGGATCAGGCAATTCCGCCTCAAAATCCTATTACAATTGTTACTCGATTTCTTGTCTATGGCACTTACTGCGTGCATTTACCCAAATAGTCTGTTCAATAACAGCAATTTCGCACAATCCATAAGAGGATCAGGCAATTCCGCCTCAAAATCCTATTACAATTGTTATTCGATTTCTTGTCTATGGCATTTACTGCGTGCATTTACCCAAAGTAGTCTGTTCAATAACAGCAATTTCGCACAATCCATAAAGGATCAGGCAATTCCGCCTCAAAATCCTATTACAATTGTTACTCGATTTCTTGTCTATGGCACTTGCTGCGTGCATTTACCCAGAATAGTCTGTTCAATAACAGCAATTTCGCACAAGCCATCAGCAATCTCGCACAAGCCATAAAGGATCAGGCAATTCCGCCTCAAAATTCTATTACAATTGTTATTCGATTTCTTGTCTATGGCATTTACTGCGTGCATTTACCCAAAGTAGTCTGTTAAATAACAGCAATTTCGCACAATCCATAAAGGATCAGGCAATTCCGCCTCAAAATCCTATTACAATTGTTATTCGATTTCTTGTCTATGGCTTTTACTGCGTGCATTTACCCAAAGTAGTCTGTTAAATAACAGCAATTTCGCACAATCCATAAAGGATCAGGCAATTCCGCCTCAAAATCCTATTACAATTGTTACTCGATTTCTTGTCTATGGCACTTGCTGCGTGCATTTACCCAAAGTAGTCTGTTCAATAACAGCAATTTCGCACAAGCCATCAGCAATCTCGCACAAGCCATAAAGGATCAGGCAATTCCGCCTCAAAATCCTATTACAATTGTTACTCGATTTCTTGTCAATGGCACTTGCTGCGTGCATTTACCCAGAATAGTCTGTTCAATAACAGCAATTTCGCACAAGCCATCAGCAATCTCGCACAAGCCATAAAGGATCAGGCAATTCCGCCTCAAAATTCTATTACAGTTCTTATTCGATTTCTTGTCTATGGCTTTTACTGCGTGCATTTACCCAAAGTAATCTGTTAAATAACAGCAATTTCGCACAATCCATAAAGGATCAGGCAATTCCGCCTCAAAATCCTATTACAATTGTTACTCGATTTCTTGTCTATGGCACATGCTGCGTGCATTTACCCAGAATAGTCTGTTCAATAACAGCAATTTCGCACAAGCCATCAGCAATCGCGCACAAGACATAAAGGATCAGGCAATTCCGCCTCATAATTCTATTACAATTGTTATTCGATTTCTTGTCTATGGCTTTTACTGCGTGCATTGACCCAAAGTAGACTGTTAAATAACAGCAATTTCGCACAATTCATAAAGGATCAGGCAATTCCGCCACAAAATCCTACTACAATTGTTATTCGATTTCTTGTCTATGGCTTTTACTGCGTGCATTTACCCAAAGTAGTCTGTTAAATAACAGCCATTTCGCACAATCCATAAAGGACCAGGCAATTCCGCCTCAAAATCCTATTATAATTGTTACTCGATTTCTTCTCTATGGCATTTACTGCGTGCATTTACACAAAATAGTCTGTTCAATAACAGCAATTTCGCACAAGCCATCAGCAATCTCGCACAAGCAATAAAGATCAGGCAATTCCGCCTCAAAATCCTATTATAATTGTTACTCGATTTCTTGTCTATGGCATTTACTGCGTGCATTTACCCAGAATAGTCTGTTCAATAACAGCAATTTCGCACAAGCCATCAGCAATCTCGCACAAGCCATAAAGGATCAGGCAATTCCGCCTCAAAATTCTATTACAATTGTTATTCGATTTCTTGTCTATGGCTTTTACTGCGTGCATTTAGCCAAAGTAGTCTGTTAAATAACAGCAATTTCGCACAATCCATAAAGGATCAGGCAATTCCGCCTCAAAATCCTATTACAATTGTTATTCGATTTCTTGTCTATGGCATTTGCTGCGTGATTTACCCAAATAGTCTGTTCAATAACAGCAATTTCGCCCAAGCCATCAGCAATCTCGCACAAGCCATAAAGGATCAGCCAATTCCGCCTCAAAATTCTATTACAATTGTTATTCGATTTCTTGTCTATGGCACTTGCTGCGTGCATTTACCCAGAATAGTCTGTTCAATAACAGCAATTTCGCACAAGCCATCAGCAATCTCGCACAAGCCATAAAGGATCAGGCAATTCCGCCTCAAAATTCTATTACAATTGTTATTCGATTTCTTGTCTATGGCTTTTACTGCGTGCATTTACCCAAAGTAGTCTGTTAAATAACAGCAATTTCGCACAATCCATAAAGGATCAGGCAATTCCGCCTCAAAATCCTATTACAATTGTTACTCGATTTCTTGTCTATGGCACTTGCTGCGTGCATTTACCCAGAATAGTCTGTTCAATAACAGCAATTCGCACAAGCCATCAGCAATCTCGCACAAGCCATAAAGGATCAGGCAATTCCGCCTGAAAATCCTATTATAATTGTTACTCGATTTCTTTTCAATTGCACTTGCTGCGTGCATTTACCCGGTATAGTCTGTTCAATATCAGCAATTTCGCACAAGCCATCAGCAATCTCGCACAAGCCATAAAGGATCAGGCAATTCCGCCTCAAAATTCTATTACAATTGTTACTCGATTTCTTGTCTATGGCATTTACTGCGTGCATTTACCCAAAATAATCTGTTCAATAACAGCAATCTCGCACAAGCCATAAAGGATCAGGCAATTCCGCCTCAAAATCCTATTACAATTGTTATTCGATTTCTTGTCTATGGCATTTACTGCGTGCATTTACCCAAAATAGTCTGTTCAATAACAGCAATTTCGCACAAGCCATAAAGGATCAGGCAATTCCGCCTCAAAATCCTATTACAATCTTTACTCGATTTCTTGTCTATGGCATTTACTGCGTGCATTTACCCTAAATAATCTGTTCAATAACAGCAATCTCGCACAAGCCATAAAGGATCAGGCAATTCCGCCTCAAAATTCTATTACAATTGTTATTCGATTTCTTGTCTATGGCATTTACTGCGTGCATTTACCCAAATAGTCTGTTCAATAACAGCAATCTCGCACAAGCCATAAAGGATCAGGCAATTCCGCCTCAAAATCCTATTACAATTTTTACTCGATTTCTTGTCTATGGCATTCACTGCGTGCATTTACCCTAAATAATCTGTTCAATAACAGCAATCTCGCACAAGCCATAAAGGATCAGGAAATTCCGCTTCAAAATCCTATTATAATTGTTATTCGATTTCTTGTCTATGGCATTTACTGCGTGCATTTACCCTAAATAATCTGTTCAATAACAGCAATCTCGCACAAGCCATAAAGGATCAGGCAATTCCGCCTCAAAATTCTATTACAATTGTTACTCGATTTCTTGTCTATGGCACTTGCTGCGTGCATTTACCCAGAATAGTCTGTTCAATAACAGCAATTTCGCACAAGCCATCAGCAATCTCGCACAAGCCATAAAGGATCAGGCAATTCCGCCTCAAAATTCTATTACAATTGTTATTCGATTTCTTGTCTATGGCTTTTACTGCGTGCATTTACCCAAAGTAGTCTGTTAAATAACAGCAATTTCGCACAATCCATAAAGGATCAGGCAATTCCGCCTCAAAATCCTATTACAATTGTTATTCGATTTCTTGTCTATGGCACTTGCTGCGTGCATTTACCCAGAATAGTCTGTTCAATAACAGCAATTTCGCACAAGCCATCAGCAATCTCGCACAAGCCATAAAGGATCAGGCAATTCCGCCTCAAAATTCTATTACAATTGTTATTCGATTTCTTGTCTATGGCACTTGCTGCGTGCATTTACCCAGAATAGTCTGTTCAATAACAGCAATTTCGCACAAGCCATCAGCAATCTCGCACAAGCCATAAAGGATCAGGCAATTCCGCCTCAAAATTCTATTACAATTGTTATTCGATTTCTTGTCTATGGCTTTTACTGCGTGCATTTACCCAAAGTAGTCTGTTAAATAACAGCAATTTCGCACAATCCATAAAGGATCAGGCAATTCCGCCTCAAAATCCTATTACAATTGTTACTCGATTTCTTGTCTATGGCACTTGCTGCGTGCATTTACCCAGAATAGTCTGTTCAATAACAGCAATTTCGCACAGGCCATCAGCAATCTCGCACAAGCCATAAAGGATCAGGCAATTCCGCCTCAAAATTCTATTACAATTGTTATTCGATTTCTTGTCTATGGCTTTTACTGCGTGCATTTACCCAAAGTAGTCTGTTAAATAACAGCAATTTCGCACAATCCATAAAGGATCAGGCAATTCCGCCTCAAAATCCTATTACAATTGTTACTCGATTTCTTGTCTATGGCACTTGCTGCGTGCATTTACCCAGAATAGTCTGTTCAATAACAGCAATTTCGCACAAGCCATTAGCAATCTCGCACAAGCCATAAAGGATCAGGCAATTCCGCCTCAAAATCCTATTATAATTGTTACTCGATTTCTTGTCTATGGCACTTGCTGCGTGCATTTACCCAGAATAGTCTGTTCAATAACAGCAATTTCGCACAAGCCATCAGCAATCTCGCACAAGCCATAAAGGATCAGGCAATTCCGCCTCAAAATTCTATTACAATTGTTATTCGATTTCTTGTCTATGGCTTTTACTGCGTGCATTTACCCAAAGTAGTCTGTTAAATAACAGCAATTTCGCACAATCCATAAAGGATCAGGCAATTCCGCCTCAAAATCCTATTACAATTGTTACTCGATTTCTTGTCTATGGCACTTGCTGCGTGCATTTACCCAGAATAGTCTGTTCAATAACAGCAATTTCGCACAAGCCATCAGCAATCTCGCACAAGCCATAAAGGATCAGGCAATTCCGCCTCAAAATTCTATTACAATTGTTATTCGATTTCTTGTCTATGGCTTTTACTGCGTGCATTTACCCAAAGTAGTCTGTTAAATAACAGCAATTTCGCACAATCCATAAAGGATCAGGCAATTCCGCCTCAAAATCCTATTACAATTTTTACTCGATTTCTTGTCTATGGCACTTGCTGCGTGCATTTACCCAGAATAGTCTGTTCAATAACAGCAATTTCGCACAAGCCATCAGCAATCTCGCACAAGCCATAAAGGATCAGGCAATTCCGCCTCAAAATTCTATTACAATTGTTATTCGATTTCTTGTCTATGGCTTTTACTGCGTGCATTTACCCAAAGTAGTCTGTTAAATAACAGCAATTTCGCACAATCCATAAAGGATCAGGCAATTCCGCCTCAAAATCCTATTACAATTGTTACTCGATTTCTTGTCTATGGCACTTGCTGCGTGCATTTACCCAGAATAGTCTGTTCAATAACAGCAAATTCGCACAAGCCATTAGCAATCTCGCACAAGCCATAAAGGATCAGGCAATTCCGCCTCAAAATCCTATTACAATTGTTACTCGATTTCTTGTCTATGGCACTTGCTGCGTGCATTTACCCAGAATAGTCTGTTCAATAACAGCAATTTCGCACAAGCCATCAGCAATCTCGCACAAGCCATAAAGGATCAGGCAATTCCGCCTCAAAATTCTATTACAATTCTTATTCGATTTCTTGTCTATGGCTTTTACTGCGTGCATTTACCCAAAGTAATCTGTTAAATAACAGCAATTTCGCACAATCCATAAAGGATCAGGCAATTCCGCCTCAAAATCCTATTACAATTGTTACTCGATTTCTTGTCTATGGCACTTGCTGCGTGCATTTACCCAGAATAGTCTGTTCAATAACAGCAATTTCGCACAAGCCATCAGCAATCTCGCACAAGACATAAAGGATCAGGCAATTCCGCCTCAAAATTCTATTACAATTGTTATTCGATTTCTTGTCTATGGCTTTTACTGCGTGCATTGACCCAAAGTAGACTGTTAAATAACAGCAATTTCGCACAATTCATAAAGGATCAGGCAATTCCGCCACAAAATCCTACTACAATTGTTATTCGATTTCTTGTCTATGGCTTTTACTGCGTGCATTTACCCAAAGTAGTCTGTTAAATAACAGCCATTTCGCACAATCCATAAAGGATCAGGCAATTCCGCCTCAAAATCCTATTACAATTGTTACTCGATTTCTTGTCTATGGCACTTGCTGCGTGCATTTACCCAAAATAGTCTGTTCAATAACAGCAATTTCGCACAAGCCATCAGCAATCTCGCACAAGCCATAAAGGATCAGGCAATTCCGCCTCAAAATCCTATTACAATTGTTACTCGATTTCTTGTCTATGGCATTTACTGCGTGCATTTACCCAGAATAGTCTGTTCAATAACAGCAATTTCGCACAAGCCATCAGCAATCTCGCACAAGCCATAAAGGATCAGGCAATTCCGCCTCAAAATTCTATTACAATTGTTATTCGATTTCTTGTCTATGGCTTTTACTGCGTGCATTTACCCAAAGTAGTCTGTTAAATAACAGCAATTTCGCACAATCCATAAAGGATCAGGCAATTCCGCCTCAAAATCCTATTACAATTGTTACTCGATTTCTTGTCTATGGCACTTGCTGCGTGCATTTACCCAGAATAGTCTGTTCAATAACAGCAATTTCGCACAAGCCATCAGCAATTTCGCACAAGCCATAAAGGATCAGCCAATTCCGCCTCAAAATCCTATTACAATTGTTACTCGATTTCTTGTCTATGGCACTTGCTGCGTGCATTTACCCAGAATAGTCTGTTCAATAACAGCAATTTCGCACAAGCCATCAGCAATCTCGCACAAGCCATAAAGGATCAGGCAATTCCGCCTCAAAATTCTATTACAATTGTTATTCGATTTCTTGTCTATGGCTTTTACTGCGTGCATTTACCCAAAGTAGTCTGTTAAATAACAGCAATTTCGCACAATCCATAAAGGATCAGGCAATTCCGCCTCAAAATCCTATTACAATTGTTACTCGATTTCTTGTCTATGGCACTTGCTGCGTGCATTTACCCAGAATAGTCTGTTCAATAACAGCAAATTCGCACAAGCCATTAGCAATCTCGCACAAGCCATAAAGGATCAGGCAATTCCGCCTCAAAATCCTATTACAATTGTTACTCGATTTCTTGTCAATGGCACTTGCTGCGTGCATTTACCCAGAATAGTCTGTTCAATAACAGCAATTTCGCACAAGCCATCAGCAATCTCGCACAAGCCATAAAGGATCAGGCAATTCCGCCTCAAAATTCTATTACAGTTGTTATTCGATTTCTTGTCTATGGCTTTTACTGCGTGCATTTACCCAAAGTAGTCTGTTAAATAACAGCAATTTCGCACAATCCATAAAGGATCAGGCAATTCCGCCTCAAAATCCTATTACAATTGTTACTCGATTTCTTGTCTATGGCACTTGCTGCGTGCATTTACCCAGAATAGTCTGTTCAATAACAGCAATTTCGCACAAGCCATTAGCAATCTCGCACAAGCCATAAAGGATCAGGCAATTCCGCCTCAAAATTCTATTACAATTGTTATTCGATTTCTTGTCTATGGCACTTGCTGCGTGCATTTACCCAGAATAGTCTGTTCAATAACAGCAATTTCGCACAAGCCATCAGCAATCTCGCACAAGCCATAAAGGATCAGGCAATTCCGCCTCAAAATTCTATTACAATTGTTATTCGATTTCTTGTCTATGGCTTTTACTGCGTGCATTTACCCAAAGTAATCTGTTAAATAACAGCAATTTCGCACAATCCATAAAGGATCAGGCAATTCCGCCTCAAAATCCTATTACAATTGTTACTCGATTTCTTGTCTATGGCACTTGCTGCGTGCATTTACCCAAAGTAGTCTGTTCAATAACAGCAATTTCGCACAAGCCATTAGCAATCTCGCACAAGCCATAAAGGATCAGGCAATTCCGCCTCAAAATTCTATTACAATTGTTACTCGATTTCTTGTCAATGGCACTTGCTGCGTGCATTTACCCAGAATAGTCTGTTCAATAACAGCAATTTCGCACAAGCCATCAGCAATCTCGCACAAGCCATAAAGGATCAGGCAATTCCGCCTCAAAATCCTATTACAATTGTTACTCGATTTCTTGTCTATGGCACTTGCTGCGTGCATTTACCCAGAATAGTCTGTTCAATAACAGCAATTTCGCACAAGCCATCAGCAATCTCGCACAAGCCATAAAGGATCAGGCAATTCCGCCTCAAAATTCTATTACAGTTCTTATTCGATTTCTTGTCTATGGCTTTTACTGCGTGCATTTACCCAAAGTAATCTGTTAAATAACAGCAATTTCGCACAATCCATAAAGGATCAGGCAATTCCGCCTCAAAATCCTATTACAATTGTTACTCGATTTCTTGTCTATGGCACTTGCTGCGTGCATTTACCCAGAATAGTCTGTTCAATAACAGCAATTTCGCACAAGCCATCAGCAATCTCGCACAAGCCATAAAGGATCAGGCAATTCCGCCTCAAAATCCTATTACAATTGTTACTCGATTTCTTGTCTATGGCACTTGCTGCGTGCATTTACCCAGAATAGTCTGTTCAATAACAGCAATTTCGCACAAGCCATCAGCAATCTCGCACAAGCCATAAAGGATCAGGCAATTCCGCCTCAAAATTCTATTACAATTGTTATTCGATTTCTTGTCTATGGCTTTTACTGCGTGCATTTACCCAAAGTAGTCTGTTAAATAACAGCAATTTCGCACAATCCATAAAGGATCAGGCAATTCCGCCTCAAAATCCTATTACAATTGTTATTCGATTTCTTGTCTATGGCATTTGCTGCGTGCATTTACCCAGAATAGTCTGTTCAATAACAGCAATTTCGCACAAGCCATCAGCAATCTCGCACAAGCCATAAAGGATCAGGCAATTCCGCCTCAAAATCCTATTACAATTGTTACTCGATTTCTTGTCTATGGCACTTGCTGCGTGCATTTACCCAGAATAGTCTGTTCAATAACAGCAATTTCGCACAAGCCATCAGCAATCTCGCACAAGCCATAAAGGATCAGGCAATTCCGCCTCAAAATTCTATTACAATTGTTATTCGATTTCTTGTCTATGGCTTTTACTGCGTGCATTTACCCAAAGTAGTCTGTTAAATAACAGCAATTTCGCACAATCCATAAAGGATCAGGCAATTCCGCCTCAAAATCCTATTACAATTGTTACTCGATTTCTTGTCTATGGCACTTGCTGCGTGCATTTACCCAGAATAGTCTGTTCAATAACAGCAATTTCGCACAAGCCATCAGCAATCTCGCACAAGCCATAAAGGATCAGGCAATTCCGCCTCAAAATTCTATTACAATTGTTATTCGATTTCTTGTCTATGGCACTTGCTGCGTGCATTTACCCAGAATAGTCTGTTCAATAACAGCAATTTCGCACAAGCCATCAGCAATCTCGCACAAGCCATAAAGGATCAGGCAATTCCGCCTCAAAATTCTATTACAATTGTTATTCGATTTCTTGTCTATGGCTTTTACTGCGTGCATTTACCCAAAGTAGTCTGTTAAATAACAGCAATTTCGCACAATCCATAAAGGATCAGGCAATTCCGCCTCAAAATCCTATTACAATTGTTACTCGATTTCTTGTCTATGGCACTTGCTGCGTGCATTTACCCAGAATAGTCTGTTCAATAACAGCAATTTCGCACAAGCCATCAGCAATCTCGCACAAGCCATAAAGGATCAGGCAATTCCGCCTCAAAATTCTATTACAATTGTTATTCGATTTCTTGTCTATGGCTTTTACTGCGTGCATTTACCCAAAGTAGTCTGTTAAATAACAGCAATTTCGCACAATCCATAAAGGATCAGGCAATTCCGCCTCAAAATCCTATTACAATTGTTACTCGATTTCTTGTCTATGGCACTTGCTGCGTGCATTTACCCAAAGTAGTCTGTTCAATAACAGCAAATTCGCACAAGCCATTAGCAATCTCGCACAAGCCATAAAGGATCAGGCAATTCCGCCTCAAAATCCTATTACAATTGTTACTCGATTTCTTGTCTATGGCACTTGCTGCGTGCATTTACCCAGAATAGTCTGTTCAATAACAGCAATTTCGCACAAGCCATCAGCAATCTCGCACAAGCCATAAAGGATCAGGCAATTCCGCCTCAAAATTCTATTACAGTTCTTATTCGATTTCTTGTCTATGGCTTTTACTGCGTGCATTTACCCAAAGTAATCTGTTAAATAACAGCAATTTCGCACAATCCATAAAGGATCAGGCAATTCCGCCTCAAAATCCTATTACAATTGTTACTCGATTTCTTGTCTATGGCACTTGCTGCGTGCATTTACCCAGAATAGTCTGTTCAATAACAGCAATTTCGCACAAGCCATCAGCAATCTCGCACAAGCCATAAAGGATCAGGCAATTCCGCCTCAAAATTCTATTACAATTGTTATTCGATTTCTTGTCTATGGCTTTTACTGCGTGCATTTACCCAAAGTAGTCTGTTAAATAACAGCAATTTCGCACAATCCATAAAGGATCAGGCAATTCCGCCTCAAAATCCTATTACAATTGTTACTCGATTTCTTGTCTATGGCACTTGCTGCGTGCATTTACCCAAAATAGTCTGTTCAATAACAGCAATTTCGCACAAGCCATTAGCAATCTCGCACAAGCCATAAAGGATCAGGCAATTCCGCCTCAAAATCCTATTACAATTGTTACTCGATTTCTTGTCTATGGCACTTGCTGCGTGCATTTACCCAGAATAGTCTGTTCAATAACAGCAATTTCGCACAAGCCATCAGCAATCTCGCACAAGCCATAAAGGATCAGGCAATTCCGCCTCAAAATTCTATTACAATTGTTATTCGATTTCTTGTCTATGGCTTTTACTGCGTGCATTTACCCAAAGTAGTCTGTTAAATAACAGCAATTTCGCACAATCCATAAAGGATCAGGCAATTCCGCCTCAAAATCCTATTACAATTGTTACTCGATTTCTTGTCTATGGCACTTGCTGCGTGCATTTACCCAGAATAGTCTGTTCAATAACAGCAATTTCGCACAAGCCATCAGCAATCTCGCACAAGCCATAAAGGATCAGGCAATTCCGCCTCAAAATTCTATTACAATTGTTATTCGATTTCTTGTCTATGGCTTTTACTGCGTGCATTTACCCAAAGTAGTCTGTTAAATAACAGCAATTTCGCACAATCCATAAAGGATCAGGCAATTCCGCCTCAAAATCCTATTACAATTGTTACTCGATTTCTTGTCTATGGCACTTGCTGCGTGCATTTACCCAGAATAGTCTGTTCAATAACAGCAATTTCGCACAAGCCATCAGCAATCTCGCACAAGCCATAAAGGATCAGGCAATTCCGCCTCAAAATCCTATTACAATTGTTACTCGATTTCTTGTCTATGGCACTTACTGCGTGCATTTACCCAGAATAGTCTGTTCAATAACAGCAATTTCGCACAAGCCATCAGCAATCTCGCACAAGCCATAAAGGATCAGGCAATTCCGCCTCAAAATTCTATTACAATTGTTATTCGATTTCTTGTCTATGGCTTTTACTGCGTGCATTTACCCAAAGTAGTCTGTTAAATAACAGCAATTTCGCACAATCCATAAAGGATCAGGCAATTCCGCCTCAAAATCCTATTACAATTGTTACTCGATTTCTTGTCTATGGCACTTGCTGCGTGCATTTACCCAGAATAGTCTGTTCAATAACAGCAATTTCGCACAAGCCAT
>JAQBSW010008031.1:0-25000 GCA_029291075.1 Eudiplozoon nipponicum
CAGGGTTCGATTGTTTGCTCCCGTGAATTGCAGTTGTGATGGTAACAAATGAAACTAGTTCAGACAGAGAAAAATGCAAACCAACGAACACAAAGTTCCATATCTCCAACAAGGCAGATTCCGTAAATGATTGGTTGAACAACTCTCCACACTGGAACCCGCTGGCAGCTAGACACCAGAAGATGTTGACCCATTCTTATGACATATTGTTAATTGTGGTACGGCAAGACGCTAGGCTTCGATGCCGCACCGCAATCTCCTGAAATCACATATCTCCGCGCAAAGCATAGCAACTAAATATTTGCACCATTTACGAAGCAAAACTGTAGCAAAGTTACATGGAATATTTTGCTTTACAATTTTCCACAATCATTTCTTCAAACAATCGGGGGGTGGGTTTAAAATCTAATTTCTGACCTGTAACGAATCAGACATCATTTTAAAATATATGAATAACTAAGTAGAACTTGCATGTCTGACATTTTCTGATGTGTTTCTGCAGCCGTGAGGCACTACGAAATGATGACTTTCTGCGGAAATGATTTGTATTAAGCCTCAGGAAATACCGATGCACGGTGCTCTACATGTTTGAGGGTCTAATTTCGGCTTCTTACAACCGCTAAGCATTCTTCAGTGTTTGGATGTCGTCAGCCAGTTGTTCATCGCGATCTTTCAATAAACAAAGTGAGAAGAAATTTTTACGTGAAAGGAATTAACAGGGTTGTTCCTTATTTTGGTGCGCCGGATAAGAATTACGGAAATGGTGTTTACATGGAGACTCAAAACGCATTGAAATAAACCAAGTAAATTAAAAGTAGGGTCTATTTTCGCCGAGCGGTGAAAAGTCGGTGCCAATAATTGATCAGGTACTTTAAGTTTATGTAATTTTGGACAATGCGCTCACGAACATTTACAAGCTTCTTTTTGTCACATTTAGTTTTTCACCTGTCTAATCGATGTAGTGCAGAGCAAACCTAAGTATTACTGCTCAGGTTAATAGCGCTTATGTATTGAAAAAGAAAGCATGTTATTAGATTTCGCATAAATTCTGTCTGATGTCAGAATTATTATAGACTTACATATAATGATTTTTCTTACCGTTGGAAATACATTCTTCTTGCTTCTTCATACTCTCGAAATCTATGCTACGCTCCAGATAACTGAGAAAAATCTCGGGTAGAAGCAACACGAAGAGTCAGTAATCGACACGCAATAAACAATGCTGGCTGAGACATCATTTCCGTTCTGTCTGAATTTCTCATTGCTTCATTTTACAACAGAAGCAGAGACCAGTTTATGTTTGATGCTAAATATTCCGTTAAATAAAGTTCAACTAAAATCAATTTGAGGCATGTTTTATGATTAACAAAACGCAGAGGGATACCTAAAAACGCCATATGTAAATCAACAGTATAGAATAGAATTACATCACTTTTTCACGTTGGAAGAAATCAAATCTAAATAGAAAGACGGTTCACAGAAAAGCCACGAAAATATATTTCTCCAGTATATTCAGATTGTTTTATTTTAACATTCTGAAGTGACATTGTTTTGTGCAAAATTTATGAGTTTGACACGTGTATAGAAGTATATTCGAAATAATTTCGGCATGACAAAAGAGATGGGTGTGAAACCGTAAACCGGTGAAAAATACGTGATATTTAATTGTCTGGGGGAGTGAGATGAATTGTCGCATAATTTTTGGTTAGAAGCATCACGCCTGTATGGTTTTTAAACTTTTCTTTAAAGTAATATGCTACTGACATATTTGTGCACGATTTAAATATTATTTTTGTTAATTTGCTCTGTGTATTAATTTAAAACAAAATAGTCTGAACTATTCGCTTTTGAAAACTACTATACCAGTTTGCCTGTTGATATTAAATAAATTATACCTCATATTTTCAGTAGTACAAATAATAACGTTTATGAAGATTAATTATCATTACTACTTCACAATAATTTATTAGCAAAGATATTTTATTAACGCTGCTGGTTGTCCAGCGGCCACGTTTATTTGATCTATTCCGTCGGTGGTGTTGTTGTTGCCTCCAAGCTATGAAGAATTGAAATGCCATTTTAAAGAAGTTCGTTTATTTAGGGCATTCTGGTCAAGCACTTTGTCTCACATCGCGTAAATATACAATAATTAGTTACAATCAGAATTATTCCAGATTTACAGTTAATGATTTTTATTACAACATCTAATAAATTTTTGTTGCTTTTTTATTCGCACTAAAGCTGTGCTATGCTCCAGAAAGCCGACAAATTGCTAAATATTTAGCAGGTAGAAGCCAGACGAAGACCCAGCATTCGACACGTAATAATCAATACTGGCTGAGACACCATTTCCGTTTTGTTTCAATTTCTCATTGCCTCATTTTGCAACAAAAGCACAGGTTTGATGCTAAATTTTCCGATAAATAAAGTTCTATTGTAATCAATTCATGGCATGCAATTGAACATTAGTTGATCGACTGGCGGTAGTTTTGCTATGTTGTTCGACGACTGGTTAAATACAATGGGGTTGGTGTTTACTTCAAGCTCGCAAACTTGATTTAAACAATTCGTGGCATGTTGTACGATTAACCATACGCAGAAGAAATTATAAGAACGCCGATTATGCGAGGCTAGAAGCTACAAATACTGATTTGCTTTGAAAAAAAAATTAAAAATATAGAAAATTATTACGTAATTGCGTTTCCGAGTAGGAAAATGTTAGAAAGTCTTCACAGGAAATGATTGCTTTAATGAAGGTAAAGATTAAATGACATTGATAAATGCATCAATGTCGCTCATGTTTTGTAAATCATTTCAAATAAACTTGTTCTGACATCTTTACGCATTCTCAAGCGGAAAGAGGCACAAAATGAACAATTGTTTGTTCAATTCAGGTACGAATTACTTATGGTAGCTAAGCTATGCAAGATGAATGTCGTAACCAACAGCATTAACAATGTACTGAACTCGCGCGTTCGGAGTGTGATATTGGAAAGCAATTACATCTGCTGTAGTAGACTTATTCGCTATCTCACTTTAAATTGACCATATGCTTGAAAAAGTCATTCAAACTGGACGCAGCGTGCAAAATATTTACTGAATGAGTTTTAAAAAAGGTAGGTTATCGGAGGCCAAATACAAAAACGAGGCTTTTGTTATTTTAACAGGAAGTTAAATGCACAAGTGCACTTTAGGTCATTTGGCCAAGGAACATCTAGCAAAATGGCCGACACTTCCACAATAGCTGAATTCATAGCTGTTAAAAATCACACATTGATTCATCCAAATTTCCATTTGTCATTCAACAATGAAGATGAATCATCTGAAGAAGGCAATCGAAGTTTATTGGACAAAGGAAACACCTGGAATTAGTACAGCGTTAGTCCAAACGCAGATCAAGTAATTGAGATTAATCCTATTTCGCAATTTTTCATTCGTTTTAGCTGATGCATAGTTGTAAGGCGTCACACACGAATTATAGTTAATCTACCTCTGCCAACCAATGAAGTGTGCGAAAAAAATGCGAATCGCAGCAAGTGTTATTTGTGAAGTTATCTTTCCGCAGCTCAATATGCAACTGACCCATTTTTTGAAGCTGAGCATAAATTTGTGTGTCATGCGTGCATTTGTTATTGTAGAGCTGATTTTGTACTTTGGCGTCAAACTTTTCTAATTTTGTATATAACCTAGCTATTTGACTTTGGCTCAAAAATGTTTTTCGAAATTCGCTTTATAAGCAACGATATACTTGAGATAAGACACGAACAGGTTAAATATTGGTAGATACACTTTAAATCAAGTTTGCGAGCTTGAAGTAAACACCAATCCCATTGTATTTAACCAGTCGTCGAACAACATAACAAAACTACCGTCAGTTTTGTTATGCTGTTTGACGACTGGTTAAAAACAATGGGATTGGTGTTTAATTCAAGCTCGCAAATTTTATTTAAAGAATTGTTACCACCACCCGCGCAATCAATTATTGTTTTATTCTAAGTTTATTACCTATTTATCAACAATTTTAAATGACTTAATTGAAAGTTGTGACAATAAGAAATTAAGGGAAACAGTGTCGCGATTTGAAAATATGGATGCAGTTCAGTTGATTATGCCTAATGATTAAGTCTGAAGATAAATTTCTTGAGGTAATATAGCTTAAATATTTAAAGTTTCAACAAAATTTTGCACAAAACAATGTCACTTCAGAATCTTCAAATAGAACAATCTGAATATACTGGAGAAATATATTTTTGTGGCTTTTCTGTGAATCGTCTTTCTATTTAGATTTGATTTCTTCCAACCTGAAAAATGGTGTAATTCTATTCTATACTGTTGATTTACATATGGCGTTTTAAGGTATCCCTCTGCGTATTTTTAATCATAAAACATGCCACAAATTGATTTTAGTTGAACTTTATTTAACGGAATACTTAGCATCAAACATAAACTGGTCTCTGCTTCTGTTGTAAAATGAAGCAATGAGAAATTCAGACAGAACGGAAATGATCTCTCAGCCAGCATTGTTTATTGCGTGTCGATTACTGACTCTTCGTGTTGCTTCTACCTGAGATTTTTCTCAGTTATCTGGAGCGCAGCATAGATTTCGAGAGTATGAAGAAGCAAGAAGAATGTATTTATAACGGTAAGAAAAATCATTATCTGTAGGTCTATAATAATTCTGACATCAGATAGAATTTATGCGAAATCTAATAAAATGCTTTCTTTTTCAATACATAAGCGCTATTAACCTGAGCAGTAATACTTAGGTTTGCTCTGCACTACATCGATGGGGCAGGTGAAAATCTAAATGTGATAAAAAGAAGCTTGTAAATTTTCGTGAGCGCAGTGTCCAAAATTACATTAACTTAAAGTACCTGATCAATTATTGGCACCGACTTTTCACCGCTCGGCGAAAATAGACCCTACTTTTAATTTACTTGGTTTATTTCAATGCGTTTTGTGTCCCCATGCAAACACCATTTCGATAATACTTATCCGGCGCACCAAAATAAGGAACAACCCCGTTAATTCCTTTAACTCAAAAATTTCTTCTCTCTTTGTTCATTGAAAGATTGAGATGAACAACTGACTGACGACATCCAAACACTGAAGAATGCTTAGCGGTTGTAAGAAGCCGAAATTAGACCCTCAAACATGTAGAGCACCGTGCATCGGTATTTCACGAGGCTTAACACAAATCATTTTCACAGAAAGTCATCATTTCGTAGTGCCTCATGGCTGCAGAAACACATCAGAAAATGTCAGACATGCAAGTTCTTCTAAGTAAAAACGGTATTTTTGAAAATGATGTCTGATTCGTTACTTGTCACAAATTAGAATTTGGTAGATTTTATCCCCGCCCCCCAACGCTGACTTCTTTGACTGTGACAAATCGACTATGATTGCGGCTGCCCAGTTATCGTACAGCCACCAATCAACGTGACAAGCATTAAAGCGACTTGCCAAACTATTCTGGCGTAATCCCGTTATCTGTCGGGCTCTGACGATTCTCAAGATCAGCCTGACCAAGTAATTAAACAGATGAAAAATTAGATTTTTGTTTTTTGTACGAACGAAAACTTGTGTTCACAATTGTTTTTGACCCCCAAACGATAAATTGTAGCAAATTGTGAACAGTTTTATTCCGGACTTTTTCATAAGAGCCAAGCCGAATATGAGAATTCTGTGCTTAAGAAATTGATTTCATAACATGCAATCATAAATGACTCGCTTATTCTTCAACTTTTCCACGTGCATCACTTTGGGCCAACAACGCTATTCAAAGCCGCGTACCTCAGTTCAGACTTATTTATTATTTAGTTAAATAAAATTTAAAATCTTGCCTTATTCATTTTTTGTTGAACTAAATTAAATCTATATAAGATTAATTCAAGAAATGATTTTGGACAATTGAAATGCTAAATCATCCAAGTAACTTTGCTACAGTTCTGCTTCGTAAAAGGTGCAAATATTTAGTTGCTATGCTTTGTGCGGAGATAGATGATTTTCGGACATTTTGGTGCGGCATTGAAGCCTCGCGTCTTGCCGTACCACAACTAAAAATTTGACTCTTGAATGGGTCAACATCTTCTGGTGTCTAGCTACTACCCATCCACAATCTGTCATTGCTGAACAGACACAACACTACATGGGGGAAGTGGTATTGAAATGAACATTTATATAATCAAACGAACACTGGTTGCGCGGGCGGTGATAACAACCAATTTAATCAAGGTTGTGATCTTGATATAAACACCTGACCCATTATGCAGATAAAATTTTCAGATTAAACTATGAATTATAGTTAATCGGGCCAACATCACAGAAAAACTACGTGCGACTGAAAGCATTTTTGCGACAATTTAAATAAAATGGAATTTAAAATTTAATTAAGTGAACCTGTTATTGTAATTGAATAACAGTTCTAGCCTTATTTTACGCCTATAATTGTTATAAATATAATTCGAGTCATTTTGCATACTTGAGATAATAACCAATCCTTTAAACATTTTACAATTCGCTGAAAACAAGTGGTAGGTCGCATTAATGTTGTTTCGCTAAACTTCAAGTAAACACCAATCTCATTGCATTTAGCCAGTCCTCGAACAGCATAACAAAACTAACGTCAGTGTTTGCCATGTTATGAAATCATAACAAACACTGAAATTGGTCAGAATATTTAGTTACTTCAGAAAGCAATTCAAGCGAACACCGCCCGGTTTCGTTCGATACACGCGGAATTTGGGCACTGGACAACAAACAGGATGATACCGTCCTTTTATCCCACATTCTCCACCCAAATATATAGTGGTTAAGGTGTGTCATAACGGAAGTATGCACAAAACGAATATGCACGAGATTATACTTTCCGATCATGCTGTTTTTGGTTTATCTTTCTGGTCACAATTGAACTAATTTGTTACTAGGTTCGCATCACCTAATACAAACTAGAATGAATGTTTGCACGTATGCTATAGGGTATCTATGTATGTATTTATGTATTAATGCATGCGTCATTATGGGTGTGCACATGTGCCTTCATGTATGTGAGTGTTCATGTTTATATTTATGTTTGTTTTTTTGCATATATAAATGCCTGTGTGTGTATATTTTTGAATATAAAGTTGTTAACTCTACCTTTCAAGATAATTATGCTATTTCTACAATGTTGACTTAATCACGATTCGCCTCTACTGTGACACCAGTAGGCTCCTCGAGACATTAAACTATAAAATTCTGATGCATTTCTTTTCCGGATTTATGTGACCAACCTAAATTAAAGGCAGACTTCAGCTCATTATAATATATTTACATGGTGTGAAACAGAGTAAGGCTGGCCTTATACCGGTCTCGATTGTTTGGATATTTACACTGCTTTAAAAAGACATTCCACTCGCAGAAGATTAGCATAAACATGAGAGATTATCCCCGATATGAGATAAACACGACAGCCGGTCAATTCAAGCATCCTCCAAAAATGCCTACTGCGTTGCGGCTGGCGGTAGTTTTGTTATGTTGTTCAACGACTGGTTAAAAACAATGGGATTGGTGTTTACTTCAAGCTCGCGAACTTGATTTAAAGAATAAACTTAGGAATTAGATTATTAAATAGTTACATGTAGCAAAATTAATCTACTATAACTTTGTTTTCACGAACCTGCAATATGAGTTTGACACGTGTATAGAACAATATTCGAAATAATTTCGGCATGAAAAAAGAAATGGGTGCGCACGTGTGTAACCGTGAACTAGTGAAAAATACGTGATATTTGATTGTCTGAGTGAGTGAGATGAATTGTCGCATAATCTGTGGTTAGAAAGCATCACGCCTGTATGTTTTTGAATATTTTCTTTAAAGTCATATACTACTTACATAATTGTGCACGATTTAAATTTTTTTTTGTTAGTTTGCTCTGCCATTTATTTTAAAACAAAAAAACTTTACTATTCGCTTGTAAAAATTACTATACCAGTTTGCCTGTAGATAATAAATAAATTATACCTCATAATTTATTGAGTATAAATAATAACGTATATTAAGGTTATTTATCATCAAGCTCTCCAAACCCCGAACAAATAATCTGTTATTTTTGCGAAGGCTGCTGGATTTGACCGGCGGCCACGTTCATAAAGTCGGTAATGTTTTTGTTGCTCTTCTTCTAGGCCATTACGCTTGGAAATATTGTTTTTAAAGAAGTCGGTGTATTTAAGGCAATCCGGATAAGCGCAGAGTCAATGCCTTACCTTGTCACAAATCGCCTAATTATACAACAATCAGTAGTAATCTGAAATACTTCTTTAGAATGGAAGGCAAGTCACGCAATTCCGTACAAGAAATGCATCAGAATTTTCTATTTTAGTGTCTTTTGGGTCATAGAAAAATCACATTCCGAAGAAGTAAACATTGAAGAAATGTGTTTAATTATCTGGAAATTTACAGATAAGATATTTATATTCAGATACACACATACATACATTCACACATGTACAAAACAAATATAAAGATATAAATGTACATTAACATACATAAATGCATAAGAGCACATCCGGAATGATACATGCATGTATACATAAATATAGACTAAGATACACAGTAACATACATACAAACATTCATTATATCATACAGGAATACATACATACATACATACATGCATACATACATACATACATACATACATACATATATATATATATATATATACATACATACATACATACATATATATATACATACATACATACATACATACATACATACATACATACATACATACATACATACATACATACATACATACATACATACATACATACATAAACATACACACATACATACATACATACATACATACATACATACATACATACATACATACATACATACATAATATATACATACATACATACATACATACATACATACATACATACATACATACATATACATACATACATACATACATACATACATACATACATACATACATACATACATACATACATACATACATACATACATACATACATACATACATACATACATACATACATACATACATACACATACATACATACATACATACATACAACATACATACATACATACATACATACACACATACATACACACAGTTTTACGTGAATGCATACATAAATTCATCAATCCGAAAATCAGGTAAATTATCTATTTCCTGTCGCGCAACATGTTTCTTTTAAAGCTTACTAAGGCATACCATTGGTGTTTAGATCCATATAAATACAGAAAAGGCTTGCAAATGAATGAAAATTTCATAAAAATTCAATCGGAGAGTTTGGGAGTGTTCATTTTTTGAAAATTCGCTCTGATAGATTTAAAATTGGAGTGAACAATCACTTGAAATTAACTGAGCTCATTTCCCAAAAAAAATTTCGCCAAATCACCTCGATCGTGTGCAGTCCTATCTTGTTTTCCGTTATGCCGATTTGCCATATAAAATAGCACGCGACGGCCTAAAGCTTGTCTATAATCGTTCCGGGAAATTGTTAGTAAATCGAGTGAGTAAGAGCGCTAGAGACGGAAGGAGAAATATGAAAATAGAGAAGGAGAGATAGAGAGATGGAACAAGATAGATAGATAGATAGAGATAGAGAGAGATATAGAGAGTAGAGAGAAATGGAGATAGATGTAGAGATAGAGAGATAGAGATAGATAGAGTGAGATATAGAAAGAGAAATAGAGAGAGAGAAATTGAGAGATATAGAGAGAGAGAGATACATCTAGTGCTATGTCGACCTTTTAAACGTTCAATCAATTGAAGAGCCATCCTGTGCAGTGTGGAAGAGATAAGCCGGAAAATTTACTCTAAATTCACTAGTTACGCTAAATTAGGCTAATTTCAATTGAATTACACCTTAATAGTTCACCAAGTGGCAACAGTTGGGTCATGTTAATTTGATTTATTTGTCGTCAAATTGAGCAAAACGTAAGTTAACAGAATCGTAAAAGTTTGCGCAAATTTAACAATCCCTAGTTAAACGTATCTGCATATTTCCTAGAAGCAAAAGAAGGAATTGCACCTAAATGTTTGGCCGTTCCTTCACTTCATTTTCTATCCGTTTCAGTTTCCTGGTTGTTTGACTTTTAGAAATTAAATTAACATTTTTACTTACGCATACACGATGAAATAACTAGAAATTAACTCTAAATACAATTATTTTTCTTATTATTGAAAATAGTACTAGTAGTATTAGTAGTACCTAATCATAAAGACCAAAGCTGAACGATCAAATATTTCCACAAGAAGGAATTCTGTTTTGCCGAGTGAGATATATGCATATGTACAAGCCTATATACGTATGAATTTAAATATGTGAAGAAGATGTGAAAGCGAATATTAGTTTTGTTATTATTATTATTATTATTATTATTATTATTATTATTATTTATTATTATTATTATTATTATTATTATTATTATTATTATTATTATTATTATTATTATTATTATTATTATTATTATTATTATTATTATTATTATTATTATTATTATTATTATTATTATTATATTATTATTATTATTATTATTATTATTATTATTATTATTATTATTATTATTATTATTATTATTATTATTATTATTATTATTATTATTATTATTATTATTATTATTATTATTATTATTATTATTATTATTATATATTATTATTATTATTATCAATATTATTATTATTATTATCAATATTATTATTATTATTATTATTATTATTAATATTATTATTAGAGTAATAGTAGGATTAATAGTATTTAATTACAATCACACGAGGTTAACGTTCAAGTGTTTAGGCATCCATATAATCTAATTCGACGAGCCACTAATAAAGTTCACCCGTGCGATAGTTCCAGTATTCCACCAATTTCGATTTTCTTCTATATCGTTATCAGACTAACCAAATAATCAATCCGAAAGACTTTGAAATTGCCTAGTTATTAATTTCCTCATCAATGCCAGAAACAGGAATTCAGACGAACGATGAATTGTACAATTAGCATATCCTGCCTTGCTTTCAGCATAAAAGGTCTAAAAAACCCTAGAAATAATTTGCACAGAGAGGATATTTACCAAGAATAGACAGTTAGGAACAAAAGCTTGTTTAGACCAATTTTACTCGAAGAAGAATAGCGAAATTTTGTACACTGCCCAGATCCATGACAAGACTTATCCGTCAATGGAATTCACTTTGTCAACCAATATATATTCTTACAGAGTGAATTTCCTGATTAATACCATTTAAGATTAAAATTGGTCTATTTATTCACAATACATCTACCTACCATGATTAAATAGTGCTACTTGCTCGTTAATTATTTATTGTACATCTAAAAAATTATGATATTAGGCTTCGAAGCAAAGGTCTTTTGACTGGGCTATAATTAATGCAATAGTGAGAAGATATGATGTAAGCAGAGCGAAACAATTTTTGGCCTTCAGACACAAATCCAAATCCAAAATATGAGTCATCAAAGGCACACACATTGGGTATTCTTTTGGAAGATAATGTGTCCACATAAACATCACACAAAGACAAGAATTTGTCAATTGATTGGCGATCTTTCTACATTTGATAAAAAATCTTATTGATCAATTATATTTGAGATAAAATATTTTATGGCTAAAATTTAATTTGAATAAAAAGTGCTTGTAACAGAACAGCTCTCGAATTATAAAAATTGGACAAATCTTTCTTGTGATAAAATTTTGTATGGATATAATCTTTTTGGATTTAATTTTATTTTGATAAAATTTAAATCTAAAATTTCTTCGGGATACTGCGTGAAACGAAATGACAAATCTTTATCCTTAAAAATCTTTTGATCAGTTTGTTTAATGTTGGTTTTAATAGATGTATTATTTTGTTTCTCAGTGCTGTCCTTTTCGTTTCGGATTTGACCGCCATTTTCTTGTGCGGGACAATTGTTAGCACTCATAGGTCGGCAAAATCTTGAACCTTTTATCTTTTCAGATGATGTAATTTTTGGCCTCAGTTGATGGGTTCTCACTTGTCCCTTCTCCTTTAAGCCTTCAATTAGCTGATTGTCTGAAAGCGCTTTAGGATCAAGATCCGCCATTGATCTTTCACCTATATTTCGAGACGTTATTTCCAGTCTCATCTTCAGGGTTGACACAATACGCACAGGAGTAAAACACAACTTGTGGCAAATGTGGTCTTTCCACTTGCCTTCCAATTTGTATTTTCCTCCTTTTGTATTGGTTGAATAATTGCACGACGATCCGGTCGTATTTTTGATTTAAGTACATTTTAAAAGATGTATTATTTTGTTTCTCAGTGCTGTCCTTTTCGTTTCGGATTTGACCGCATTTTTCTTGTGCGGGACAATTGTTAGCACTCATAGGTCGGCAAAATCTTGAACCTTTTATCTTTTCAGATGATGTAATTTTTGGCCTCAGTTGATGGGTTCTCACTTGTCCCTTCTCCTTTAAGCCTTCAATTAGCTGATTGTCTGAAAGCGCTTTAGGATCAAGATCCGCCATTGATCTTTCACCTATATTTCGAGACGTTATTTCCAGTCTCATCTTCAGGGTTGACACAATACGCACAGGAGTAAAACACAACTTGTGGCAAATGTGGTATCCTCATTCAAGACAGATATATTTATATATATTTTATTTTAATTGTCTTCCTAATATCCGGTCTTATACCTAGTCTCTAATACTCAAATGTATACAAAAACTTATCCCTGTCCCCCTCTGCGCACACATCTACCTATAAACATGTGTATTTTAATTGACATACAAGCCTATCAATGATGTCTATATTTTAATTGCTGTACCGGACGCATAGAAAGATCAACAAATTTTGAATTCTATATTGCTGTAATCCTCACCTGCCCCCCAGTTCACCTAATTCCATCCAGCTTGCAATCGGTTATATACAGAGAGATTAAAAAACTATTGAAACTCTATAGAGTATTATTCTATCATTTTGACAAGACCGAATACGGAAGTTACACTAACTAAATCGTTTTTCCGCTCAGTACACATTTATACTCAGATCCTATATGAATTAGTTTCTGTATTAAAATATCGTATATATCTATATATATAGATAAACATATAAGCAACTATGTGGGTTACTCCCACATCTTTTATAAATATCTATATATCTAAATATAACTATACCTACGTGTATACACTATATATATATATATATATCAGCAATCTTTTATTGACCACATTTGCCACAAGTTGTGTTTTACTCCTGTGCGTATTGTGTCAACCCTGAAGATGAGACTGGAAATAACGTCTCGAAATATAGGTGAAAGATTAATGTTGATTTGTTTTCACTAATGAATCTTTAAAATAAACTATTGATCTGGTGTTTTATTATTCTCAGGAATATTTTAAAAAATCTAATCAAATGGAACTCAGTTGGAATAGTACTTCTTTTGCGTTGCACATTTATTAAATTTTACGGCAATCAAAACAATATTCGATTAAATATGTAATACTATTATTTTGTCTTTTGCGGAATGCTAATATATAGTAAATTGAATGAGGTAGAGCGTACATTGTAGAAAATTAATTCAAATAAGATCAAAAGGTTAACCCTAAGTCAGCAAGAACGATAGAGATACACTCAGGTACACGTGAGGTTCTTGCTTCCCGGTGACTCACTAGAAGGAGCCGTTTATATATATATATATATATATATATATATATATATATATATATATATATATATATATCGACAGCAACATTGATTAAAAATAATTTTTATTAATGCCCGCGCAACTGGAATTTTGAACAACATCATGTTGGTATTACCTGATCTGCGTTTTGACAAACGCAACTTTCATTGTTCCAGTAGTTTTCGTTTTGTAAGATATTTCGGCCACACTTACCGTAGGCCTAAATAAGTTTCATTTTGTTTCACAAGTTTAACAAACGAAACAAATGAAGCAAGCGCGTTATTTCCTCTAGCCATAATATTTATACTTCAGACTGACCTTGCATTAGATATTCGCGTGTCGCATGTGTGTGTGTATGCATTTTCATAAAATGTTGATTTCATTTAACTAATTTAGACCAGAGTGGCATGCGTTAACTTTTGAACTCAATGTTTTGCGGTGTGTAAGCATTCAGGTTATCAATGCCGCGTTTTGCGTACGCGGGTAATAGCTGTACACGGGCAGTTACACAAAGATCCGATTTGTCACTATTTCCAATTTTGTTTTGTCTTTGATCGGGTTGACTCATTTTTACTTCAATTGGAAATGCGGTTTTAACAAAGATGTGATAAAATGGCATGCGTTAACTATTCGTTTTACACACTCAATGTAAATGACGCAACTGAGATGGCCCCCACAACTATGTGACACGCGAATATCTACTGCAAGCTCAGTCTGAAGTATAAATATTATGGCTAGAGTAAATAACGCGCTTGCTTCATTTGTTTTGTTTGTTAAACTTGTGAAACAAAATGCAACTGATGAAGGCCTATGGTAAGTATAGCCGAAATATCTTACAAAAAGAAAACTACTGGAACAATGAAAACTGCGTTAGTCAAAACGCAGATCAGGTAATTTCAATTAATCCAGGTCCGCAATTACACCAATCTTTCAAGAATCATGTTGGTATGATTTGCAGGCCCAGTTAACATTATAAATAGTAAGATGGCTTTGAAGTCGCATTGAAGTTAGCTTCACTATTGCAGGTGTACACATTCGTAAATGAGTTCATACCGAAAAACGGACTCTCATTCCCTGACCAAATATGTAGTGAGTAAAGGGCTTCATACCGTCTCCCACTGATGAGTAGCCAGGCTGTATGTAAAGCATATGTTTATGGGATTATATATTTTCTAATGCCAATTTTAGCATATTTTTTGATTCGCATTGAACGAAACTGTTAGTAGACACACAATAATAAACACACAACATAGTATTATTACTTATACTTAAACAAGGATGCATATTCAATATATGTTATACTGATGTATATTGTAGACCAAAATATATTTCAAATCTCCACCAGATTCTTTACAAATAAAGTTTATACAGAGGTGAAAATTTCAGTCAAGTTTGGTGTTGACGAGATCACTACCAAGGTCAATTCTGTTAAATAAAATTTTTATTCTAAATCAATTTGTGGTTTACGTGGAAAATCGATAATAATGTCATCAGTTGCCTGATACCATCGTGCGAGTCTGTGGCAGTAACCTTGTGTCTAAATTTGTTCAGCAATTTTCTCGCTTTCATCATCCAAGTCGGTTAGGAGGTCGTGCAACTGAAATTACTTCAACCTGACACAAAAACACACCCAGGCAGAGCAAAAGTAAACGAGAGAATTCGAACTTCAAAATGATCAGAATAAACAGTTATGATTAGCAAGCGTTACTAATGGAAAAGAAATTGATTGGATCATAAATTCCGCCGCGAAAAATTGTTTTTAATAAAAGTATTTTATTTTCACCTTTGTAAGCCGCGAATAAACGAGAGCAATTTAACACCTCGTTTCGCAAACTACTGGTTCATTGAGCAAGGTTAGTGATAGGAAGCACAACCGTTCATAAATTAAATTGTCGGTATCGATTAATCACTCACCTGGTAATGTTCTGTTATCGATGAAGTACTCCAATTGGGCATTGTTTCCACTATCAGTATCAATGGCCGTGAATCTAATTAGTTCTTTGCCAATGGACACGTCTTCCGGTAGTATTAGTTGTAAACGTTTCACGGGTCCACAACCGGAAGGAAACAAAACGGCACTTTCACTAGCGTCGGAATATTGATAACCTACCGGAGGTTCGCTCGCAAACATCCGATGTTGCTGAGGAGACATTGCTTGGTCGTCATACCTTACTGACCCCAGAAATCCAACGCTAAATTCATTTAAAATTGCTTCCATCGGCGTTGGTGAAATTACTGACAACTGACTCTCATTTTTGTTCTGCGAGCCTAAAGTGATGGCGTTTTTCTTCTTTTCTGGGCCGCCAAAATGTCGCATGTGGATTAATCTCCATAGTCGATCTAGTTCAGTTTGGTCAATGGCGAAATCGGCTGTTGGATTCAGCGAGATTTGATTAAATTCACTTTTATTCATGGTAATCTTCCCATTTGCATCAACTAATTAGATAAACACATAAAAGGATAACGATAAAACAGGCGTTTATGAGTTCAAAATTTATGTCTCAACTGACATAGAAAATTTTATATCTAATATATCAAGTCCTCGAGTTCCTAGCACGTCAAATTTCAACCAGGCGGAGATACCAGACACCTTTAACTGAATGTGCAACCTTGTATATAGATAGTTACAAGGTATCGAGTATGAATATCTATGAAGAATTTTTTAGAGAATATACACAGTTTAGCGTTTTGACTTATTTAATAAAAGCATTTTTAACCTATATAGCTTATTGTTGGGATTTTACTCAATTTAAAACACGCATTTCGTGCCTGCTGTTGGAGCTCAATTTGGAAGAAGACTCTGATCCTAGATAATGTACATAAATATTACTAAATAGATGAATACAATAGCTTTCAGACTAAACAAAATTGGAAGGAGTACTTATCTGTACCAGTCTAAAATATCTTTTATAAAATCAAATGGTAAATCAGGCGGATTTCCAGATGATTTTTACATAAAGTAATTAAAAGGAGCAGCGTAATTCGAAAGCAGTCAGCTACAATAATCGTCTTTCACAGGAAAATAAACAAAATATATTTTTTACAATAATTGCATACAACATTTATATTTTGTGTGTATGTGTGTGTTACTGCAAACCCATTCCAAACGCCTTTCTTTTGGTTGTTAAATTTTGCATTTCAACCATTTTACGTTTCTTTAATTTTCTAAATCAAACGGCAAATCAGGCGGATTTGCAGACATTGTTCACATAAAGGAATAAAAATGTGCTGCGTAACATGTAAGCAGTGAGACACAACAGCTGTCATTCGCAGGTAAATAAACAAAATAAATATCTTTAAAGAAATTGATTACAAAATTCAGATCTAGTTTTTATGCGTGTTTATTGGGGCCCATCGATACATTTCTAAAATGAAATCCCATCAAAATTAGCATGGTGACAACCTATTAATGAAAGATCGTGTCTGACACTTTTCAACCTCATATTGGATGCAGTGTCCGTGTTCCGTTACGTAGAATATGAGCTGCTAGGCTATAAACTGAATGGGGGCATGCACGATACCAATCATTTAGACACAAATTAAATTGTATTTAACGAGTCGTCGAAAAACATGGTAAAACTACCGTCTTTCACATGTACTGACGCGTTTCGATCTTCCATGATCATCATCAGAGTACGAAGGCAAACTGACTATAGAGGATTAAACCTCAGTGCATTAATGTATGGAAGGCAAATCTAGATCTGTGGCTCTCACCCCTTTTAGTTTGACGTATATTGGGCTGGACTGAAAATTATGGCTGCGCAATTTTTATACTGTCACAAACATTAACTTGTTGCATTTTTCACCACATGTATATCAGTCACACTATTAAGTATTCACTGATTGTGCTAGTGGTGAAAACAATTACTTTGGTCAGGTTTGTGAGCTTGAAATAAGCACCGATCCTATTGTGTTCAACCGGTCGTCGAACAACATAGCAAAACAACCGCCAGTCGCACGTATTGACGCGTGTCGACTATCCATGATCAGCCTCATAGTACGACGGCAAGCTGACTAGCGTGGATCAAAACGCAATGCCAACATTTGGAAAGCAAAATTATAATCCTGCAGAATGTTCCCTTTCGTGACTGTAAAGATATTGTGCAGCCAAAGTTTCAAGTCATTCATAATGTATGCAAGACTGCTGCAGGTGAGAGTCGCATATCTTACTAAGGGGCAATAATCAATAACTGAATTTCTGTTCATTGGCAAGGTCTCCACATAGGTCGATGGAAATTATTCATATATATATATATATATATATATATATATATATATATATATATATATATATTATCATTTTTCATGTGCAAAACTAAAAAGAATTTTATCAGATATAAGAAAATTTTCTTTCGCATGATTCTCAAATATCTACTGATGACCATATCTTTATATATTAAATGGAAAGCAAAACAAGTTAGAATTTCCAATTTATATATAAGATATGCTCATTAGTAGATATTTGAGAAGACAATGCGAAAGAAATATTTCTTATATCTGATAAAATTTATTTTGTTTTTGCACACAGGAGGGGTACAATGAATTTTATTAAAGCTCGCATTTCAAAAGAATATATATATATATATATATATATATATTCATTTATGTATTTATTTATTTTTAATCGCCTATTTCACGCAATTGACATTGGTAGGTAAAAATGACGATCTCGGAGCCGCACGCTTAACTATTCGGTTTCGTGTCGTACAGTACATACCCTACCACACTAGAGTCTCGCATTAATAAAATTCTCTGAAGAGTACCAAATTCTGCTTTGCTCAGTCAATTCTGCTACTGGAACTATGCAACCGAGAAAGCCAGTAAGCCAACTCCATCGTTCCATAAAATACATGTAGCCGGGCACCTAGCGAGGTTATGTTGAATTAAGTTACTTCCGCAGGATGCGATTGCCACATTGTCACTAAACTCCGAAGAATTAGCCAGAATTCCAGAGTTCGGGCATGGAACTCACAACCTCTTGAATCGGAATCAAATAATTGGACCACCACGCTCGTGAAACTGCGCAACGTATGAAGTTATGAGTTTCATACTAACTTATGTTTAGTGTTACTATTTGAGGATACAGATACACGTCAATACACACATGCACAAACAATATATATATATATATATATATATATATATATATATATATATATATATATATATATATCGAAATTTATTATTTGATTTATTTCACCTTTAATAAAGGAGCGGTTAAATAAGCTTATAGAATTGCATCTCTCTAATTCGAACAAAAGATAAATTTGACAGAAACTTAATCTACCTTAGCATCGAAAGGCTGTTTAATGTTTGGCAGCTGCTATTGAAATGAGTTTTACAAAGGTTAGACATATAACTACCACTCAATCAATCAATCAATCAATCAATCAATCAAAAAATTGCTCTGATTAGTAAACATGGGCAGGTAAAATTCACCAATGTGAAAGTTAACTTCTCCTCGGAGAAGTACACAACAAGAATAAATAAGACTTGTATGATGACAATTTTATTTATTATTATCACCATTGTCCCTACGATCATTATTATCAGCAAAGCTTCATAAGAATCATCTTCACCATCATCATTATCACCAACATAACCTTCATCATCATCATCACCATCATTATCAAATTCATCATATTCAACTTAATCATCAATTTCATCCACATCATCATCATCATCATGGTCATCATCATCATTATCATCAACTTTACTATCACCACCGCAATCATCATCATCATCACCCCTATCATCATCATTTCCATCATCATCAACTTCATCATCATCATCATTCTCATGGACTTCATCTACATCATGAACTTCATCATCATCATCATCATAAACATCATCTATATTATCAACTTCATTATCACCCCTATCATCATCATTTTCATCATCATTAACTTCATCATCATCATCATCATCTATCATCATCACTATCATCATCACAAACATCATCATCCTCATCCCCATTATCATCATTCTCGTCATCATTATCATTCTGATCAACTTCATCTACATCATGAACTTCATTATTATTATCATAATCATCATCATCATTATCATCATCATCATTGTTATTATCATCATAATCGTCATCGTCATTATCATGATCATCATCATCATCATTGTCATTATCATAATCGTCATCGTCATTATCAACATTATCCCCATTATCATTATCATCATCATCATCAAATTCATCTACAACATCAACTTCATCATCATCATCATTATCAACATCATCATGATCATCATCCCCATCATCATCACCATCATCATCATTCTCGTCATCATTATCATCATCAGAAACTTCATATACATCCTCAACGTCATCATCACCATCATCGTTAACATTACCATCAAAATCATCATCATAATCATCCCCATCATCCTCATTCTCATCATCATCACCAACCCCATCAACAGTCATCTCTTATCAATTTTCGTGTTATTTATGGCATCATTCATTGAAATCTATAATATTTATATATAGTTTTGTTATATAGAACAAATATACATGAGAGTGTGTAATAGGTAGCAAATTAGTTCTGCCAGGTCGAGAAGGATGCACCGAAGTAAGCATGAACAGAATATCAAGTCCAATGTAACTGGTTTCAATATTGAGTAATTCTCACATTTGGTTAAATTTAGCCTATCCGGAAATCCGCTATTTTGGTAATCAGGACAGGTTTGGTATTATGAAAACCATTGTGTTTGTATTATTTACAAGTTCGAAATTCACGACTTATAGTGTGTTGACTTTGCAGTCGCACTTTGGAAAACTTCATATATTGATGACTCTATCACGCCTTGAATACAATTTTAAACAAAAAATTGTAGCGTACAATTGCCCCACATTTCTAGACCAAATATTTAGGAGGTTTAGGTCGTAGTATCGGCTCCTACTGACGTGTCGCCATTAAACACGAGACGCATATTTACAGGCGATTAAATTTTTTGCTCATGCTGACTTTTGGTATATCCTTCCTGTCCTATTAGAACACATTTGCAACAAGGTACACAATACCTAATACCAATTGCATGTATCTATATAAGTTCCTCGCCACAAACAGTATCTATCTGTTACAAATTGAATTGAACGATTTCATGATTACCGTGAAATGTTGAATACTGTTTGTTGCGGAGAGCTAAAATATATGCAAGTATGTATTAGGTGTTGCGAAACTAGTATAAAATTAGTTCAATTGTGACCAGAAGGATAAACCAAAGGCAGCATGAACGGAAAGTATAATCTCATGCACATTCGTTTCGTGCTTACTGGCGACTCATCAGTAGGAGCCGGTATTACGCCCTTTAACCACTATATATTTGGTAGAAGAATGTGGAATAATAGGACGGTACAATCTCCTAGACGAATGTGTAAACTTGTAATAGTGAAGTTAACATCATCTAAAGTCAACGACAATGCGACTTCAATGCTAACTCACACTATATAATATATATACCGAGTCTGTAAAGGATACTAACACTATGGTTATTGTGTTAGTAACTGATACCTTTTTTAAATCGATGAGTACCGGATACTAACACTATGGTTTCCGAGTCGGTACATGATACCAACCTGATGGATATCAATTTATGCTAAAGTTCACAGAAACTGAGAATTACAACAATTTCTGAACACCTGTTCCTCCAGTAAATCCATATACTCTGGCCTTGATCGATATCAGTTATCACATTTCGCGGTAAGCATGACATCATTCAATTCAATATATAACATTTAATACAGATTATTGCGGAGACCTAATATATATGAATGAGATCATACTTTCCGTCTATGCCTTTGGTTTATCCTTCTGACTACATGTGAATCCAATTTATACATTAGGGTTGCAACATAATAAATAATTTGCATATATATTAGACTCGCAACAAACAAAATAACTGTATATATATTTAATTAAATTATTACAAGCTTAAAATATATAGTGTGATTTAGCATTGAAGTCGTATTGTCGTTGACTTTAGATTATGTTAGCTTCACTATTACAGGTTTACGCATTCTTCTAGGAGATTGTACCGTCCTATTATTCCACATTCTTCTACCAAATATATAGTGGTTAAAGGGCGTAATACCGGCTCCTACTGATCAGTCGCCAGTAAGCACGAAACGAGTGTGCATGAGATTATACTTTCCGTTCATGCTGCCTTTGGTTTATCCTTCTGGTCACAACTGAACTAATTTGTTACTAGGTTCGCAACACCTAATACACAATTGCGTATATATTATTTCTCCGAAACACAAACAATATCTCAGCGAAATTCATAATTACAAAAAAAACAGACAGACAGAAAACCTGTGAAAGACATTTCTAAACTAAATGATCCAAATTTGACTATCGTCAAAAGACTACCACAATTAAAATAAATGTGTAACGGCCCAAAGTCACATAGTGAATAAATGAGAATGGACATGCCACGAAGTTGAATGGTGCACATTCTAAGTTCGAGCAAGCCTCCATGACATCTGGAAAACGGCATTGAAAACCAGTTCCAAAGTTGAATAAATATTAGGTAATTTATATCTCGCTAAATTGAAGCCAACACTAGTTTTAGCACGATTTGTGTGAATTCTGACATTCAAATAAAACCAGCGAAATAAGGCATAGGTCTCTATTAAATTTATAATGCTTAAATTTCAAAATTACCAAAATGTACATTTCTAGCATATTCCAGGTATGCATCCATTTCGTCTGTCTTCAAGCTGGGTGCGGATTCGTCCCTCTCCTCCTCGTTCATACGTATGTTTGTAGTTATTGGGTGGGTGTTTTCATGTACTCCATGAATATGCATATATAGAGTTTAATTACTGAGACCATTCTTTGTTTTCAACCCATTAGTGAGTCAAAATTAAAATATACATTGAACTGTTAAATACTGTTTGTTGCGAAGAATATATATGCAAGTATGTATTAGGTTTTGCGAACCTAGTAACAAATTAGTTCAGTTGTGACTAGAAGGATAAACCAAAGGCAGCATGAACGGAAAGTATAATCTCATGCACATTCGTTTCGTGCTTACTGGCGACTCATCAGTAGGAGCCGGTATTACGCCCTTTAACCACTATATATTTGGTAGAAGAATGTCCTATTATTCCACATTCTCCTACCAAATATATAGTGGTTAAAGGGCGTAATACCGGCTCCTACCGATGAGTCGCCAGTAAGCACGAAACGAATGTGCATGAGATTATACTTTCCGTTCATGCTGCCTTTGGTTTATCCTTCTGGTCACAACTGAACTAATTTGTTACTAGGTTCGCAAAACCTAAAACATATTTGCATACATTGAACTGTTTCAGAACACGTATACCAAATTTGCTTAAATCTGCTATTGTGAGGTTTGTACTGTGTGGGTGTGTGATTAGAGGCCTGAGGATTGCGCGGTACATGTCGTACCGCAACGTTGCCAGTCAACGAAGATTAGAAGTACAGGCTGGAAGTGGTCTTACGTGTCAATTAAACGCTCCACCACATTTATCTTCTTTATCTGTGGACGTGTAACGCGACTTCTCTCGTGTAGACAGATTTAAAACTGGTGTTTTTCTTTCTGCTATCTGATGGAATTATAATCCTCTAGGCAGAATTAACCAGTGAGGTGAAAACACCATCGATACGTATATGGCATAGGAGTGCGGTTACTATCATTAGTATAACTGTCGTAGTAATTAGACGAACATTGGTTGCGAGGGCGGTGATAACAATTATTATAATCAAGGTTGCGAGCATGATATAAACACCTGACCCTTTATGTAAATTAAATACTGCATGGTGTAGAAAAGACAATTCATCCAATAGGCCGGTTCCGTCCTCATTGAGAACTCATTACGTACTGGCCAGAATTGGCCGTGGACAGGGCTCGAACCCGGGCACGACTACTTCGCTATCTACCAGATTGTGAATGGTTAGTTGGAACTTTGAGTCTCAATGGATACCATATGGGCTCCACCTTAAATAAATAAGCTAATCGAGTTGCATTAGTTAGTTTTTATATCTGAAAATTGTGTGTTGTAGGCGGCAGGATGGCTTAGTAGATAGAGCACCAGATTCCAAATGAGAAGGGCCCAGGTTTGAGCCCTGTCCGTGGCCAGTACGTGATGAGTTCCCAATAATACAAAACCGGCCTATTGGATGGAATGCCTTTCCTACACTAGGCAATACTTGGTTTATACTGATATATGTAAGTAATCAATGGGTCAGGTGTTTATATCATGATCGCTACCTTGATTATAGTAATTTTTATCACCGCCCGCGCAACCAATATTCGTTTAATTACTACGGCAGTTATAACAACGATATTAACCGCACCCGTGTAAAGTACACATTTCGTTGGTGCTTTCACCTAACTGGTGTATTCTACCTAGAGAATTATTATTCGATCAGATAGCAGACAGAAAACACCAGTTTTAAATCCGAATACACGAGAGAAGCCACTTTACGTGTCCATAGATGAAGAAAAGAAATTTGGTAGAACGTTTAGGTGAACATCAGGCCACTTCCAGTTTGTGCTTCCGATTAAGACAATCAATCGAGAAAGCACGTAACATTTAATTTGTCTTGCACGAGCAAGTGAATTTGATTTACTTACAGTCGTGATGGAGAAAATTAGGATTAAACGATCAGTGAAATTAAACTATGTATTGTTTACTCAAGCTAGATTTAGAACAATGCCTAAAAACACAGGAAGTTATGAAGGGAAAATGTTTTTACCCAGCGGACAATAGACGAGCAAACGGTAACACAGACAATACACAACACACACACACACACACACACACACTAAGGGCATACAAAAACACACTCAAATGCTGTCCAAAAACACAGTGAACATTCATAAACCTCTGTATTGTATTTGACCAGTTAGGAGAAAAATAATAATGCAAATTTAATTGCAGCTAGTTGGCGAATTTGGAAAAACTTAACAAACCTTAACTCGGCCACTAGTACAAAATATTAGCAGAACGTAAATTCGGCTCAACAACACGATTCGGCCCTCCAAGTTCGTAGTTAATGCACGCGCGAAACGGTGCAAAGTGGTATTGAACTTCGTTTTTAATGTATTCATTGGAGTTACGAAACCGGACTTAATGTGGTAAACAGTCCTATTCAGTTTCACCAATTGCGCAATGAAACAACGAGTGCCTAATTGAATAATGTGTATAAATGTAGCGAAAGTTGGAACATCTATGTTCATACCTGCATGGCAATTGTGCAACCGTTATTCAATACGCGTACAACCTGTACCCGACTATTAGTGGGAGAGAACTGCATGTCTGATTTTCCAAA
>JAQBSW010008031.1:32500-36737 GCA_029291075.1 Eudiplozoon nipponicum
ACCAGAAGGATAAACCAAAGGCAGCATGAACGGAGAGTATAATCTCATGCACATTCGTTTCGTGCTTACTGGCGACTCATAAGTAGGAGCCGGTATTACGCCCTTTAAACCACTATATATTTGGGTGAGTAATGTGGGGTAATAGAAAGCTACAATATACTAGACGAATGTGTAGACCTGCAATAGTGAAGCTAACATGATATAAAGTCTACGACAATACGATTTTGACGCTAACTCACACTATATAATATATACATCGAGTCTGTAAAGGATAGAAACACTATGGTTATTGAGTTAGTAGCCGATATCAACATTATTGTACCGAACAGGTACATAGTACAAACACTATGGTTTCCGAGTCGGTACATGGTACCAACCTGATGGATATCAATTTATGTTATAGTTCACTGAAATTGAGAATTACAACAATTTCTGAACACCTGTTACTCGAGAAAATCCATACACTCTGGTTAATCCTTCGGGTCATAACTGAACTAATTTCTTTTATTGGTTCGCAACACGTAATATATACTTGCATATATATTAGTTCTCCGCCACGAACAGTATTTAACTGATATATTTTGAATTGAATGATGTCATTCTTACCGCGAAATGTGATAACTGATATCGATCAAGGCCAGAGTGTATGGATTTACTGAGTAACAGGTGTTCAGAAATTTTTTAATTCTCAGTTTCGGTGAACTGTAGCATAAATTGATAGCCATCAGGTTGGTATCATGTACCGACTCGGTAACCATAGTGTTAGTACCATGTACCTTTTCGGTACAATAATGTTGATATCGGTTACTAACACAATAGTCATAGTGTTAGTATCCTTTACAGACTCGGTATATATTATATATATATATATATATATATATATATATATATATATATATATATATATATATATATATATATATATATAGTGTGAGTTAGCATTGAAGTCGTATTGTCGTTGACTTTAGATTATGTTAGCTTCACTATTGCAGATTTACACATTCGTCTAGGAGATTGTACCGTCCTATTATTCCACATTCTTCTACCAAATATATAGTGGTTAAAGGGCGTAATACCGTCTCCTACTGATGAGTCGCCAGTAAGCACGAAACGAATGTGCATGAGATTATACTTCCCGTTCACGCTGCCTTTGGTTTATCCTTCTGGTCACATCTGAACTAATTTGTTACTAGGTTCGCAACACCTAATACATCCTGTCATATATATTAGCTCTCCGCAACATACTGTATTTAATTGTAAATAAAGCCAGATAAATATATAGAATAACTTATCTCAGTCAATGAAAGTGGAGAAGAACGAATCAACGAAGGGATGAAGTGATATAATTAAGAAAGCTATTTTTGAAAATCCGGTAATCCAAAGGGGCCAAAGAAGAATAAGACCTTTAGAGTAAATAGCAATTTCAAAGATTTCCCTCAAAAGTTTCATATTATAATTTAATAAAATATATGAATTTTTACGTAAAAGAAAATCAGCAATTATCTATATGCATAAGATATGTATGTGTAGACGTATATATATATATATATATATATATATATATATATATATATATATGAATATGTATATATAAGATGTAAGTAGAAAGACATATAAATAAGTAAATTATAAAATTTAATTAAAAATATACATTGATAATATATTATATAGCCAAATTATTCGTGGAACCCATATATATATATATATATATATATATATATATATATATATATATATATATATATATATATATATATTGATAGTTTCTAATTTCACCATTTTTTTAAAATGTAAGAACAAAACAACGTACTCCATGGAATAACATTTATTAATAAATCTTATTTCTACCAGTATCTACAGCCATTATTCTGGATTCGTTATTATATTCGTTCATTCAATCCCACTGTACATGTGTTGTAACCAATCTCCTCTTCGTTATTCTAGCCTTTGTTTTGCGCAATTTAGACCACTACTTTTGTGCAATTTAGACCACTCATTTTGCGTAACGTCATTTGGTGTGTCATTGCTTTCATTGTAATTGCGTCCGTAATTGATGTATGTGTCGCATTTTGCGAAGCGTTGGTTATTTTTAAAGGCATGTAAGTCATGTCTTTGTTCCAGTCCAATTTAATTTCTTTTTGAATTATTTTCTGCACGTTTAAGCAGCGCTTCAGCTTATTAATTGTAATAGCTTCAAAAGCCAGAAGCATTTTCTATGTTTTTGCCTTGTAGAGAACTGAAAAATTGTTACTACTAACAGCATGACCTGTGAGTAGTACATGTTCGTAAATTGCTGATTTTTGTGCAGGAGCTGCACCCCTCTTTAATAGTTTTTGAGGGAGATGCTGATTTATTCTAGTTTCGAGCCTCTTTTTTGATCTTCCGATGTACTGAGTGTTGCAGGTACATTGAAATTTGTATACAGACAAAGGTGTTGACGTCACAGAGAGGCTATCTTTTTCATTCGTGCGTATCAGTTTTGTTGTGTTGAACACCACTCTCACCTGTATTGATGGAAACTGTGCTTTTGTCGCTCGAATTACTTTTCGTTTGAAGATTTCCGCTGGAAGATCACCTCCAAAGGGAACACTAAGCGTTACTATCTGGGGAGTTTGATTTTCTTCCAAATTGGCCACGATTTTGTTGCGTTGCCTCAAGTTGTATTCAATGAACCAGTCCGGATAGCCATTATTTCTCAACGCTTCGCGAAGCAAATTTAGCTCTACTTCAATGTTGTCCGGTGAACAAATCCTGCGTATTCGTGTGCCCAAATTCATTATTAGGTTCCTTTTGTACGCCCATGGCACACTACTCATATAATGGATATATTGTCCAGTTCAGCTTGATTTCTTGTGAACTGACCTAGAGACAGTACCTTCTTCATCTCTCGTTATTCCTACATCTAGGAAGGATAAATATCCGTCATTTTCTTCTTCTATTGTAAACTGGACTGTGTAGATATGGTGAATGTGCGGAACGTGTGATGTATTATAAAAATTGTCTATGTGAGAAAAAAATCCCAACTTACGTGATTAAGCGTTGGAAAAGTACCAATCAGCATCAATCAGAGAATATTCATCGGCGCATTCTTGAAAATGTCATCGAAGAAGAAGTAGCAAAAGCGGATAGCTACAAACTGAAATGTCTATCTATAGAGTCTAAACTGCAGATGTTAGAAGATGAAATTCGAATTAATTTTTTAAAAGAGATAGCATGGATAAAAGAAGGTGCGAGGAAGAGAGAGATTAAAAAACTAGCGCGGAATGCAGTGCAATGTTCTAAGCTCAAAAAGTTTCCTGAGAATCCAGGCAAATTTATTTTTAATTACACCGACATAAATTTAACAAAACATCAAAATGAAGTTCTCTCTCTTGGACCGAAATACTGCATAACAAAAACTAGAATAAACGAACGTGAAGAAATGCATATGCAGGCATCAATGGAATGCTTCTTTGAAGATGCCACAAAACACAAATCAAATGAAAAATACGACATCTCGCTCTTTAAATCGGACCTCCGAAGTGCGTATGGCCAATATATGCGCACATTCAAAGGCAATAAACTGGTCACCAAAAGGCATCTAGAAGAACTGAATGAGCTACAACGAAACAAACAAGTCAGACTCATGAAGCCAGACAAAGGGACAGGCGTAGTGTTAATGAACTATACGGATTATAGTCAGGCGATGTTACAAATTCTGAATGACAAATCAAAATTTAAACGCGAAGAGGTACAACGCGACACTACGGCAAAATTAGAAAATTCCATAACGAAGATTCTAAACCGAATTATTTCGAAGGTCGAGGCTAAACAAGAAATCAACATAGAGCACAAAAATGCTTTTATTACAGAATGCAAACACGCCAAGCCCGTAGGTTCAACGCAATCGATATTATATGGGTTGCCCAAGGTTCACAAAATGACCAACAATGAAGAACTTCCGCCTTTCAGGCCCATTTTATCTATGATAAATTCCCCACAGCACAAGGCAGCCAGACTATTATGCCGGATTATAAAGCCTATCATGAAAGGAAGAATAGACCACGTTGTACAGGATAGCTTTCAATTCGTAGAAAAAATTCGCGACCTAAATTTGAAAGAGAGGAAAATGGTGTCTCTCGATATAAAGTCACTCTTTACTAGCATTCCAGTAAATAAAACTATAAATATCCTATGTGAATATATACGATCATCAGGAGCGGAAACAATGATAGAAGTGGACGACATGAGAGAACTA
>JAQBSW010008032.1:0-36730 GCA_029291075.1 Eudiplozoon nipponicum
CCTAATACATACTTGCATATAGAGTAGTTCTTCGCAATAAACAGTATTTGACAATCTCGTTTATTTCATATTTACTAATATCAGGTGCTGTACCCTCCTTGGTCTTTGTTTGTTGTCGCTCTTTAAGACTTGTCAATATAGTTTTATTTAATTTTATAAATAATGGCGTATTTTTATGATAATTTGTGCAGTCAAGGATTGTGTGTGTTATGGAATTGTGATTATTTTGCATGAAGTGTCACATTTCGTTCAGTTAGTCTTCGTCTGCTTTATATTATTTATACTTCATAATCTAAACAGGACGAAACCGATTTACTTGATGAACTGCCTTTTCTACACTATACAATACTTAGTTTATACTGACATATGTATGTACTCAATGGGTCAGGTGTGTATATCAAGTTTGCAACCTTGATTATAGTAAACATTTTATAGGTTAAGATGGGTATTGGCGCAACCATATTTTTTTAACTTTCTGGATTTTTAGTAGCGCTCAATATGAACCGTAATTTTCTGTTTCTTTTTGCATTTATAATTTATCTTCTGATCACGTGGTTTAAGTTAACTCTGCCTTTAACTATAGAACTTGGTTATTTTAATTATCTTTCAATAGGATTCATATCTGTCAATATTGAACTTTTTGTGATTTTCATTCTTGACTTGTTTGACATGCATTTTATTTATTTTATTCAGTCATGAATTCTGTCATTGTTGGTAGATATTTAGAATAATTCACCTTAGAGTTTTGCTTATTTAATTTTTATTTAATATGTAAGGGTGCCAGCTTTTTAATTCTCTGGAATTTAAGTAGAATTTGCTTTCTTATACAAGTTTTCATCAGTTATATGTTCCGAATACTATTTACAAATTTAAAATGCTGTGGTTACACTTTGTGCTTGTATTACTTAAAGCTTCGCTAACTATATAGGAAATTGCATTCATGTTAATCTATTAAGCAACAATCTTTTAAGAGTCTGCTAGTATTGAGAGATAAGTTTCACGTAGAAATGGGATGGTCAGTGTTTGAAGACTTGAAGACTGAAATAATAATAATCGATTGCTACATAGTGGTGTAATCGACCTTTCATCAGTATTAAGAGATAAAGTAGCCTATATTTCATCTAAAGTTAAAAAGTTAAATTAGGTGAGATGAATTTTTCCATTTGAACCTATTATAAAAGTAAGTTTTTCAATGTTTGGTAGAGCACTGACTGAAATAGCTTGGAGGTTGAAACCCGTTTCAAGAACATATATGCATGATTTCTCTCGGAACTTTATATAGAAAAGGACGTTTAGTGCGAGCGACAGGATGATAAATGCAATTCCCTTCTTGCCTGGTTTCATTCTTATTAGGCACTCATTAGTAGAATAGCCGCAATAGGGATCTGAATCCGATCGCAATTGGTTGATAACATAAATAAATGTATTGCTGAAATTTGCGTGCACTAAGCGTCTATAGTGGCGTAGGAGATGATTTGTACGACTAAACAGAATGCTTTCTGGTTCAAATCCCGGACGGAGAAATTCCTGTTTACACTTACGTGTGCCAAATAATGACTATACCGGCCTTATGAATGGGTTGAATTTGCTATCTTATGCAATGTTTAATTGATACTGGAAAACATATATAAGTACATCCTGTTATTATGATTGCGATCAAAATATTTTCGCAATATGGTATGAGGTTTGCCTTTTATGGAAGACCGTGGATGACAAGTTGCTCGTTCGTGACAAAAGCTATTTCCAAGTAGGTGCACTCGAAGTTAAGAGGGAGGAGAAAAATAAAGTAGATATGTAACTGAAAATGGTATGGATTGCGCAGCTTCGTTGGCGTAGCGGAAAAATTGCAAGAATATAAATCGAATATTTCATGTTCAATTCTAAATCTTTCCAGTTGGGAAACTGTTAGAACGAAACTTATTTAATATACAAATTGTGTACGCTATTTTAGACATTTCTTAAATCATGTCGATTATGTATATATAGGAAGTGGCGTAGTGGATAGTCTTCAATTCCTGTCCGCGACAAAATATGATAAGTACTTGTCTAGTTTCAAAAAATAGCGAAACCAGTTTAATAGATGAATATTCTTTGCTACCCGATGCAGTTTTGTTTTATGAGATGCAAGAAAGATTTCTTTCTAATTCATTCCTCAATTTGTACAAATGAACTTATATATATATATATATATATATATATATATATATATTCTTTATAATGATCATTGCCTATGTATTTTGCAAATTATACTTTTTTGCCAAAGGATAAAATTTTATAATAAATTGGATGTTTATTGTGAATAATGCCCGGTTTACTTTGAGATTTTTTATCTGCAAATCAATGTGTTTCTGTTACATACCTTATAGGTTTTCATTTGATTTAGTGGATGAGAACTAGTCGGATTGCTAAATTTACTTATATTTCTTGTTTTTGATTTGTGGATGTGGGTGTGTGCACGTGTTTTTGCGTGCATGGTTCATTCTCATTCTATTACAAAATGTTGTCTGAGATCTGGCTATTCGTGTATTGGTGCTTTGGGTTTTAACCAGGCTTTCGCTTTTTTGTCTCTTGCGTGTACAAATGTGTTCTCCAGGTATGTTCTCTTTCGTATCGCATTGTTCATGGGTTTTGTCTCAGGGTATGCAGATTTCAGTGTTGATCGCTCATACCGTTAGCCAATTTCTGTTACTGTTATTGATGATTGTGATTCCATTTGCGCGTCTTTTTTACTTCAGTCTGTTGCAAACTCGATCGAATGATAGTTAACACTGGTCAAATTTGCGCTCGGGCTCGCTTGGATACAAAAAACTATGGTTGATTCGTTTTATTCGTGGCCAGTGGGGTACAACATCATGTTGATGGAATTTCTGAATTATTAGGCCGTGTGCATTGTGTTCTATTTAAAGAGCTTCCCATATGTACAATCATTTTCCGGATTTTGCTTTATGTAAACCTGAAAAATTCGTCCGAGCACAAACTTGCATCGTGTGTGCAAAAACGTTCGGTGTTCTCGCCTACATCTATAACTAAACATATCTGGTCCTGAGAAAAAGGCGATACGCCAACAAAATGCTTTCACTTTTAATTAAGCTGAGGTGTGTGAACATGCCTCCGTATTTCGGGGCTATTTATTTAAATTGACTTTTCCCAGGACTGTGCAAACAAAAACAATCTGTTCGTTTAATTACTGTTTGTTGCGGAGAACTAATATATATGCAAGTATGTATTAGGTGTTGCGAAGCTAGTAACAAATTAGTACAGTTGTGTCCAGAAGGATAAACCAAAGATAGCATAAAAGGCAAGTATATTCTCATGCACATTCGTTTCGTGCTTACTGGCCACTCATCAGTAGGAGCCAATATTACGCCCTTTAACTACTATATTAATACAGTTGGAGATTGTACCGTCCTATTATTCCACATTCTTTACCAAATATATAGTGGTTAAAGGGCGTAATACCGGCTCCTACTGATGAGTCGCCAGTAAGCACGAAACGAATGTGCATGAGATTATACTTTCCGTTCATGCTTTCTTTGGTTTATCCTTCTGTTCACAACTGGACTAATTTGTTACTAGGTTCGCAACACATAATACACACTTGAATTTGTTCATTTACTGGATTTAACTTGAGGCTTTCCAATCCTTATGCGAAACGGTATTTAATTATTTTTTATATTTGGAAATTCTTAGATAATATTTTTATACAGATTTTTGTTGACCGTTATTTGCTTAGGCTAAATTAATTAACGTATCTTATTTCTCCAGTAAATCATTTGTTAAGATGGTTCGAAAGCGTTTCTGTACATTATATGTTTTTAAATCAATTTCTGTGAATATTTTTTAAACATATTTCAAATATATTTGAGTAATGATCCTTTAAAAAGTCTTAGTTCTCAAAGAATTACGCCACGTTTTATATAAACATGTCCACACCCATTCAAAATAAGTTAAGATGAAAATGTGAAGAAATAAAACAAACGATAAAGACTATTCTGGAAAATGTATATAATTGACGAAAATAAAGGGTATTCTTATTTGCCATCAGAAAATCAATAAACTTGACTGGAAAACCGAAAATGGCTTTCTTTACATATAGGAATAAAAGTGACCAATGTAAATTGCACCCTAAAATGGCCGTGCTATATCATCCGCCGCCAAAATTGACGTTATCTACGTCAATTTTACATCTAACTTGTGGGTGGAGACTTTGCTTTTGTTTCTTCAGTGTGCTCTGATGTGCTCGCTGATTCATGAAATGATGATAGTCCTTGTTCTCTTTGGTTATCGCATCCCTTTATTATTGGTGTCCGAATCCGGAATTCAAATACATGCTTCTAACAATCAATGGAAACTTGTTTATGATTTCTGTTATAATTAATCAAAAAGTACTTTGGACCGCGCTTAATTATCAGATGAGATTCGATATACTTTGACATCATATTTAGACTGAACATCGTTTATTTTGCCATAGAGTTGTTTAATTGTTTCTGAAGCCTTTGAAGTATACACCAGAGGATGGCGTTCTATTGATGGTTATAGACGCGAACTATTTCAAACGAACTGTAGCTGTTGTGGAAATTCCGCCGCTCTTTGTCCATCACTAACTTCAAAACTCTTCATTAAATCTGCCGGAGGTTGCGAACTGAGACCAAATGTAACCAGCGCAACTGATAATTTTACGCTATGGTGATAACTTGATCGCATACCAATTGGTATTATTGGGAGTGAGGTAAGCCAATCGGACTATTTGCGAGATGCACGTCACGCTACATTTAACTCTTGATATTTGCGTTCCCCTAGACCATTAAACTTAAGAATGAACGCAGTAATACTTCGCACATCGACTCCCAGGAATTGCAAGTTATTTTGAAAAATATGTATAATTAAATTTTCATCTTGGTCAGTAATTACTGCATGTGGTACTCCAAATCTTGCCATCCTGTGTAATGGTTTCCACATCTTGGCCAGTTAATAGTATTATTTCAAGACATATTTTATTTGGATCAATTATGGTCACGCAATAAAGGAAGCCACGTACTTCATTGAGAGAAATAATATAAAAATTGATCAATTTTAAACGATTTTTAAGCAGCTCGAAAAGGCCAAACTCTGAATGACTATTACAATAAGCTTTCAAGAGTTGACGTAGCGAGTATACTTAAACCCATTCGGTAATATCTCGTCGAATGATCGGCCAAAAATGTTCTTGTAACAACCTTCTTGTACCATCCATACCAGGATGACTCACATTGTAGTATTCTTCAAATACCAGGCGGTGACAATCTGGTGGGAGCCAAACTTTACTGACCTCCTCCCAGTCAATTCTATATGCGATGACCTCCCAATCACCCAGTGGAAATTAGTAAATTGGTCGGAGAACATTCGTCGCTATGATTTGAGTTCTTTGTCTGTTTGTTGCTTCGTCTGAATATCGTGCAACAGCGAAAATTTGGTATTCGTATGGATTATTGAATCTTTTTCGTTGTGAGAAAACTAAATCAACCACCACAATATCCTTGCCTTTCACATGTCTGATACTCAAGTTGAAAACAATTTGCAGATAATTTTGTGAACCTTTCTGTAAAGCATATACTGGCGACGCATTTTCGATCTTTACTTTGAAGGAGTAGCACAGGTTATATCGTTCATAGTGGAGGCAGGAGACGTGCAGAGCTAGAAGTTCCATTACCATTGCCGAATATTGCTTTACTGCGGCTTTAAAAATCCTGGAATAAAACGCGATGGCGTAAATTTCACCATCGACTTCTTGTTATGGTGTAGCACCCAGGGCTATATTGACGGCGTCGGTGGACAGCTTCAATGATACATTTGGCTGAACAGCATACATTCAAGTACGTTGCGCAAGCAGATCTTTTCTTTTTTCAAACAGTAGCTAGTCGTTAGCGTCCCATCGCAGACGTAAGTTGGATTTCGGCGACTTCATTATTTGGATAAGTCTTGACAGCTGTGCCTGTGGTTGTGCCATCATAAGAATAAAGGACCTGTAATAATTACACATACCAAGGAAACAACACATTTCTTTTGTATTTTCTCGGCCCGGGAAACGTTTAAATAGACTTGACTTGATTTTATAGGGTATTTATAATTTGTCATGTCTATTCGAGTAAAATAGGAATTTCACTTTTTTGCACATATGCATTTTTTCATATTTAACACGAGACCAAACTGATCATTACGATCTAGGCTTTCTTTGATGTCTGTTAAATGCTGTTTAAAATTATGCGAGGTTATGGTTACATCATCCACGTAAGAATAAGTACGCGGATCTTTCCTTAAAACTTCGTTCATGAATCTCTGTAATGTAGGTGATGCATTGCACGGACCAAGTTGCATATTTATACATTAAAATAACCAAAAAGGAATAATGACAGCTGTTTTGCAACGCTTTCTTCGTCGAGAGGAATTTGATGGTAATCTGACTTAGGATCAAGAATACTAAACCATTTGCGTTGAGCTATTTCACCAATAATACTTAGAAATTATTTATCCGATAACGATCCGGAATTGTAACTTCATTTAGGGCAGGATAATCAACGCATCATCTCCATTCACCAACGTGTTGCTAAGCTTGCATGTGAAACGACGATGCCCATAGACCAATACTAGGAAAAATAATACCGTCCTCCAGCATCTGATCATAAATGGCTTTAGAGACCTGAAACGTTTTCTGATTTAAGGGTCGTGCTCTGGCGAAGACTGCAGGCCTTTAGTCGCTATGTGGTGCCGATTGACAAAGGTATGTAAACAATAATTCGTAACTGGGTCCTGTAAGGTACCTTTGTCTATCTTAATTATCTGCCCATACTTCGAAAGTAAATCCAGGCATAACATACAATATGGCTTGTCGGCTACAATAAACTACCACAGGAACGCACAACGTAGACCTGCTGAAACTCTGAGATTTGCCAAGCCATGTGCTTTGATCAACTGGCTGTCGGCAGCTGATGACTGTACATCGGTGCTGCATGTCACTCTAAAATTCGACTTTACTAGTCATACTGCAGCACATTTATCAACCAAAACAGAGATCAGCGAGAGTGGATCGCTAATAACCTTTAACGATATGGTTTGAGGAGTAAGAGAAGTAATAAGCGCCGGTCTTACTTCATATTCACGTATCTGTCTATAAGTCTGAACGGTATTCTTGTGTAAACGGCAGGTGTGCCATTGTGGCAATTCACATTCGAGACTTTCTTGACACGTTCTCAAACAATTTGTAGATATGTGTTCCCATCTACAATGAATTATACACCAATTATTAGGACTGAATGCTGAAGAACACCTATCTGATTACAGGTGACTGGTTGGTTTTCTGTAGGCTGATCTTTATGATGAATAACAATGTCAAGGTACCTGATGGATGGCCGTTGCGATGACTGACAGGGAAGGTGCTGACGATGCCATGGCTGGCCAGAACTCTTTATGCTATTGTTCAGAATTGTTTGTGGCAATTTGTTTTAATCCTTTCTTAAAGATATTCTTAATTATTAACTCTCGCCGAATATTTAATAACCTAAATGTTAAACCTGACATATTGCATTATCAAAAAGAATATCAATAAAGTTCGAAGCCTTTAATGTTTAAACGAAGATAAGAAGCACAGATTTATTGAGTAATTCACTGATAAATAAAAATTTCCATGTTTATTAAATAAAAGCTATAATTTTTCACATTATCAACATTAAATTGTCTTTGGAAAAAATACAGTAATTCAGACATAATATTAAGAGAACTCGGATTTTAATTTTTATGCACAAAAATTATTTAAGTAGAGCTTTATACGCAGCTTTAAAATATTTTAAAATTACACATGAGAATGTTTTTCTGTTAAATGACAGTTCTTTTATAATTTACCGTTAGGACACCACATAAATATATTGTTCATAAACAGAAATCAATATATTAACGTTTTTGTATAACGCTTATCTGAAATGTCATATCCCTGGTCTAGGGCTCAAGCTTATAACCCGCCAGCTTTACGACATGACACAAAATAAAATTATTTATTTCCAATATAAATTATATATTAAATATTATTATGAAGATTTATTTCATATGACGGATGATGGGTATCGGCTTCCGATGACAATTTTCAGCTGATTTTTATAAGATTTGTGCGCTGAACTTTGATGATTCATCATTTTTAATTTAATTTATGGTGGTTTTAAATTATTTGTTGATAACACCTGAATAAATTTGTTTTTAGGAAATTCGGTTCTTCTTGCCATTTTCTGCTAAGAAGTTAAAAAAATTTATTTTTAATTACTTTTAAATGAGGAAGTTTTAAATTTAGTATATTTTGTTAGTGGTGTATTTCTGCCTTGAGTTATGTATTCTGATATTTTGTGTGTAATTTTAGTACATGACCAGGTGTAAACTACAGCAAAAATTAATGGATATTTTTGTTGACATTCGTTTACTATAAATTGTGATCACTCGTGTACAGTACTCTTATGATATACTTACTCTATATTATTTTGTTCAGAACCAATGTCATCATGTCGTCGCTAACAAATTCCCAAAAACAAGAACAAAAATTGTTAAAGAAGCAAGATCTGGAACGTGATCGTGAAACTGACAAAAAGGCTAAATTCTGTGTTCAGCCTGTCGATTCACCAAATGCTGACACTCGTCTGTCTAGTTTCCCTCCGAAATCTCACCAAAAAATTAGTTCTTCACTTTCCGCTATAGCTTGTGAGATGGATCCTGAATTGGCTATCTTAGGTAAGTGATGTGAGGTTTAAAAAACATATGCTTTTATGAATTTAGAAAAAGTGGACCTACCCTATGCAAAACGACATGATGTCCAAATTATAACATATTTAACTTTGTTTGCATGGTCAAGAAGTTCATTTTATGACTTAAGTTGGTGTTAGGTTTTTGTATTGGACACAGTTACTACCGTTTCGGTGCCTAGTGCTAACTAGATTGTCTACTAAGCGATATGCTACTATATTGACTATTGTATCCAGTCCCAAAGGCTATATATGACTTGCCTTATAGGAACGAAACTTTTGTCTATTAGCTGTATTATCGATCAAACTAAAATTATTAACTATGTTCATCTTATGAACAAATACGGCATACGGGCTATAGGCTTGACTTCATAGCTATTCATCGTGTAACAAGTCTAGTTTCAAAAGTAAACCTGATACATGTAGATTTCTACAAAACTCTTTATCTCGTTAATTTATAAATTATTTGGAAAAATAACTGCTCACATTTACAGAAAAAAATATAGAAGGGATTGTGTTTGGTACATCAGAATTAATTGTTTTATTAAAAGTTATATAAATGTGCAGCGTATAAAGAGATCCTCCATCCTTCTATTTATTCAACATACTTTGTTGTTTATTCACTGTTATTTAGCTTTTAAGAAATACGCATCCTAGGCATATATTTGAAACCTTATCATTTACGCAAATTATTTGATATTTTTTCTTATATTATTTCTTGAAGTATTACTAAATTTAATTTATTATGATCAGTTAAACTGTCATCAATTTTTTCCTTCTTACCAGTAATTATATTTCAAATAAGCTTTCATCAGATTTATGTTTAATTAACTTCATGATCACGCTTCAGTTTAGTGATGTGCTGAATTTTTTGCAGCTTTTGAGCGTTCTGCAGAACTTGTTCTGAATTGTTTATTTTCCTCTATGTATTATTCTTACGAAATAATATTTACTTGTAAACGGAAATGTGGGAAAAGCTTGAAATTAAATAAGCAAACGGAAGAAATTGTACGCATTATTCTTTGCTATTAGTCTTCAATTCGAAGTTGCTCCAAACTGCATGCTCAGTTACATGACTGAGTTTGCGAAAATTATCTGACATTAGCAAACATGTAGATAAATATGATGTGTTTTTATTTTCTTATTACGTAATAGTGGGTGCATTTAGAAATTTTGAGCAAACGTACAACTATGGTGACGAAGCTGCCTATGGGCCACCACCCTGTGGTATCGGTCACTAACAGCCTGTATTAATTTACTCTGAATAATCTAGTCATAATTTTTTGCATCAAGGTTGCGAGCTTGCTATAAACATCAATTCCATTATATACAAATTTGTCATTATAAACTAAGCGTCGTATATAGTATCATGAGCAATTCATCCAGTGGACCGTTTTTGTCCTTATTTGGAACTCCTCAAGTACTGTCCAGAATTTTGCTACGGACAAGGCTGGAACCTGCAAAATCGATGATTGTTTAATTATATGGAGCCTGTCATAATTTTTCTTCTAGAAATCAAGAGGCATGACAACGTTTATTGTTCGATCAACAGTCGCTTTGGAAAAATAAACAGTTGTATACAACGCTTAGTTAGACTCCGTCTCCGTCATAATATATCAGTTTTGCTGCTGAACTTTTTTCAGATTAACTAACATATTTTTAACTAGAACAAGTACTAATTCAGCATGTTTTGATGCTCAGCGCTATCCAAAGACTATTTTCTCCTTAGTTGCAAGGCCGCAATTTCTAGAATCAACGAAATGAGGCGCTTTTTGACGTTATTTAATTGGATGTGTCTAATAAATGCACTAGTCTTGTAAAATAAAAGTTAACCGTCTTTTTGTCTTCTGAAAAATGAATGTGATTCAATTTACTAAAAAGCGCACGTCACCAACGCATGAAAGTGACCTGATAAAAAAATTATTTTCAAAGGGTGTATTAACCTTTTTGTTTATTTTTTATGTGCTCAGACATTAATGAATTGAACAATAAGCACAAAATATCAACTGATTACACATGCAATGACTTCAGCTATAATCCTAAGCCCACCAACACTGTTCATAATGAACTGCGCTCTAGCATGCTCTATTCTGATGTGTCGGTCTGCCAGCTGCATACACGAGACAAGCGTGTTTCTTCTGCCAGCAAAAACACGAGTGAATGCACAGGCGCATTGAATGATAGTTGTGTAACAATTCGCAGAGATTTTCCAGATTACGATGAAACGAGAAGCAGTACACCTTCAAGTTTTAAGACAGTTTTTGAAGCTAAACCTACTCCTTGCTCAGAACCCGAAACGAGTCATGCGCATAGGTATTCAACCAGATCTCGGGATGATAGTAAACGATCAATAAGCTCGTGGATTAGAAAACCGGCTAACAGTCCACAAAAAAGGCAAGCAAAAACTGCACCTACATCAGTAAAACGATCTGTACCCAATGTAAATGATCGGTCCCAACTTGATACAAGTGCGAAGTTGGAAGTGAAAAACTCTGAATCTGTTATTCCAGACAACGAGGAGGCAGAAAACAGAACCACGAAGGCCTTCGGTAGTAATCTTAGTAGTAAATTGCGCAGATCGTTACACTGGTGGGCAGCAACTTCTTCTGGAAACAAACAAAAAGAGTTAATGACATCTATGTCGAAAACTACAATGCGGACATTGCTTCAAGATGGGAATGACGATTCCAGTGTTGACTACAATGGCCAATCTCCAGTTGGTACAAATAGTGCATCAAGAGATCAATTATTCAGGTCTACAAGAGAAAGTATTGTGTCCGATCGCAGTTGCATGGAAGGCGAGAAGATTTACACTAAAAAGCAAATAAGTATAACGGATTCTCAAGAACATCGAAAACTAGCTAGGCCTCTACCCAAACAAGGCTCGAACACCAGTTTTGGAATACCAATTACAGGCACCATGGTAATTATTTTTAACACTTATTGCTATTTTTGCTTAAATAAATCGTTCAAGATTATTTTTATAAATTATGGATTCCACATCTAATAAGCAAAACTGAAGGTACCAAATTACATTAAATGGATAGGCATTGAATTATTCTTTCCATAGACAATTTTTTATATTCTCTTAGTAATTGTACTTGCGGTATTTTATCTTCACTTTGCGGGAATATCTTCATTATTAATAAATATAAAAATGTTAAAATATGCTAAAAATAAAGTTTGAATATGCTTTGGTTAGCCAAAAGTAGAAATTTAGTTATTTTATTTTATATTTTCTCTTATTTCAGGGATACACTGTATTCAACTTATAGCTAGGTAATGCAGGAACTGAAGTCATCAGCTTATCATGCTATCCAATTTTCTTGAATCCCCACGGATAAGCAATTTTATTGGGCACAATGCTGCCTTTTTTGGAGGTTTCGAAACTTTTAAATGTGAAAAATGGACTGAATTATTTTATTAGAATGCAGAACGCTTGCCTGAAACGTTTGGCGTAATAAACTATAAATTCACATAGAGCAGAGTTTCATACCTACTGGGTAGGATTTTTAGTAGATTAGATAGGACTCATTCTTAAAATAATACTTTTTTGGGGAAAGTAAATTTACTTCTAAAAGTTACTTCGTCATTTTAAGCCTTTAAAGGATTCAAGAATCACTATCAATGATTTCTTCTTAATTAATGATATTTCTATACGTACGTTTTTGCTTCTTCATTAATCTACCTAGAATCATCTCAAATGTATACAGTTGCTTTATTAATTGTACCCGTTTAAATGTGATGCTTAGAAAGTTGAGGAAGATGCACGAAAATACGCGCTAAAATATATTTTAACTAAAGAAACTTGAGATCATCTATTCATTCAGTGTTCTTAGGCAATATAAGAACCAGGTAATTTTGCAGCAGTTTGGGAAGGCAATTTGCCAGTAAATTAAATTTTCATATCTAAAAAATTTTGTGATTGTAAATAAAAATCTGATTTTTGTATTTTAAGTGGCTTGAGGCATCATTTATATAGCCAATCAGATCATGTCAAAAGATTATTTTAGTTATGTTACGATGTTTTATATCGAATAAATTTACTAAATAGCTTTATGTACTGATACGGTTTCAGTTGTTAAATGTAAAATCGTACGAAGTTTCACACAAGAAATTAAGAAGCCATGAAAATTTTAATTTGCTATGGTTTTAGTTTACAAAGTTAGTACTGGCTCATTCGATTCGTTTATCTATGGCTTGTATTTGGTTTGAAAATTTTAAATAGTTTGCAATTATTGACTATCAGAAATAAAAACCCAGTTTGTCGCAGGTAGACTTATCAATGAAATGAATTCTTTGGAACAAGTATCTCCATTGGCATATGCGCTATACTTTTTAGAATCAGTTACCCATGTGGTCTTTTTCCTAAACATCCTGTTAAACAGATTTTAAAACATAAAGGTATATGAAATTGGGTTGCTTCAAACGGATACTCATTTAATTGTAGACTCTATAAAAATGCCATGGAGTAAATCATTTAAAAAATGTGCGCGTTTTGTACTAGGATCTAAATCTCCTTACGTCACTATTGATTTTATTGTTATAATTAAGATTAGGATAAGGGGTAGGTTTTAGGTTATTGGAATTTTTAAACCCTAGTTTCCTCGTATCAATAGACACTTTTGAAATTTCAACACCTCAAGGTAGGAACACGGCAATATGTGTAGCCGAGGCTAGTGTTATTATCAAGATTATTTTTATATTAAAAGGTAACTTCTTCTCGAGCTTCCAATTTGACTAAAATATCTATATGTTTATAATGTAGATTTTTTTACAACGTTGAGGAGTTAAGCGATAATTCGTTGCGCGAGCGGTGATAACAATTATTATAATCAAGGATACTATCTTGACATAAACAACTGCCCCATCAATTACTTACCTTTGTCAGTATAAACTAAGAATTGTATAGTGAAGAAAAGGCAATTCATTCTTCCGTCCTTATTGGGAACTTATCAGGTATTTGCCAGAATTTGCCGCGGACAGAGCTCGAACCTGGGCGCGTTTGCTTCGGAATCTAGTGATTTAAACAGTGAGCTATCCTGCCGTACATTACACAAAATTTTCAGTTGTATACTTACTAGCACTTTCTAATGTGCCTTCCTTCAGATGGAGTCCATATGACATCTCCTTTGACCTAAAATTCAAAATATCTTCCTTCAATCTTTTATTGTAGATCAGACACCACGGGTGGGTAAAGCAATTAATTTAACTAAGTTTCCTGACTTGAAATAATCCCTAAACAGTGAGCTATCCTGCCGTACATTACACAAAATTTTCAGTTGTATACTTACTAGCACTTTCTAATGTGCCTTCCTTCAGATGGAGTCCATATGACATCTCCTTTGACCTAAAATTCAAAATATCTTCCTTCAATCTTTTATTGTAGATCAGACACCACGGGTGGGTAAAGCAATTAATTTAACTAAGTTTCCTGACTTAAAATAATCCCTAATCAAATTTTGATTGGTCACAAAGCATACAAAAATATAACATTATTCAATCCTATTCATGCGCTTCAATCAATCCGCAGTACATGTAGAAAGTGTATTGGACATCAGAAAAGTGGTTCTCACTGATTAAATACTCACACATATTTAGTTTGAGTGCAGTTATTGCTGCATATTTTATATGCCAACACAATATTAGCCATATTTCATATTTTATGAATTCTAGGTTATTTTCATAAGAAAACCATCATTGTTTGCGCGTATAATCAAAACTGCTATTGTATTTGGGTTTCTTGTCTCTTGATAACCATCAATACGTTATTTAATCGGTCGCACCGCATAGGTAAATTGGCGTGATTCAAACGTACAGGCGCGTTTCGTATTTTCATTGTAATTGTTTAGGACACCAAAGTAAATTGACGTATTTAGATCCATTTGCAATGTATGTAGATTGTACTGAAATTCATAAATGCGTCTGTCGCCCCTTGCAATTTATTCTTGAACACTATCATTGATTTATTGCCATTTTAAAAGCATTCGGATATTTTATTAAATAAAGAAATTACTGTTTTCAGGACTGCTAGAAATTATAAATTATTTTTTTCTGTATTTGAAATAACTATCAATCTTATATGTAATCGGTTACACACAGTATATAATCGTCAGTCTGATGTACTTATTCCCATGGTAAAAATTTGGGGCATAATGTTAAACTGATAACAGTGGATTTGTATGCATTATATGTATAAATCAGGTGGGGAAGTATACATTTATTATAAAAGAGGCGTATAAAATACTTTGTTTATAATAATCCCACTCAAAATCAGTTGGATTTGCATGTATTCTTCAAAGCTAAAAACTAGAAAGAATTGCGCAAAGCTAAGGCTGTTGAAATCAATCTTCTTAATCGTCACCTAAATAAATAAAAGTAGACCTTTTTATAGCGCGGTGTTGTCGAACTTTGATTGATAACTGCAATGGGCTATTATGGGACAATTAATAGCACTCGTTGGTCGGTAAAATCTTGATTCCTTTACATGTCCAAACACACAGTGTGATCCCTTTAGCGATTGATTGGTTCTCACTGGTCCCGTCTTTCTTAAGATTTCGATAAAATTCTTGTTCACCGGAAACGCTAGAATACCAAGGTTTTCCTGTTTCTTTTGAAATTTCGAGACGTCTTTTCTCGTTTTATCGTCACGGTATCAACACAATACTCATAGTTATTTTTTTAGAAGGGCGCTGGTTTTCTCAACAAAGAAAGAAGTAGAAGTGACTCTAACAAGTATCTTTAATGAAGCTTTTACCAGGAGTTATACGGAAATAGTCGTTAATGTAAAGCATAAATATTATGAATACACATGCGTATGTTATACATCAACTTACGTAGGCCCATTGGCCAAACGGTTAAGTACCATAGTAATAGAGTATTGCAATATAAATGCCTGTGCCACATCAAATGGCGAATACGCGTTTCGCAATTGCGCTGCACATCATTGAAACCTAGATTTTATGTTCTTCATATATGGCGTTTTAAATAATAACGAAATGCAATATGGGTAGTGAATTGCCAATTTATAAAGCGCTGTGGTAAATGAACTGCCGTCTAAATTGTGCAAGCAGAAAAAGCATGTCCGTGCATTTAACCTGAAATGTAGGTGATGTCCACCAGTGATAAGTCGTTCCCCTGATTCACATTCACTCTTTATTTAAAATTTTTGTTTGTTTTTCTTTTCTTTATATACTAATATATATGTTAACTTGTACGTAGTTGTGGAGAAAATAGGAACGAAGTCGTTCTTGTATCCGATAGTTTATTAACCTTTTTATATCGTATTGACAGTAAAAATAAATTTATTTATATAAGTTTATATATGCATATATTGATAGAGAGAGAGAAAGAGAAAATTAGAGTTCAAAAGTAGAAAGTGTTTATTATTATATAATTTTTTTCGTTAAAGCTTACATATTTTATACGGTACAAATGCAGACCACTTACTTTACCTCAATGTCTGATGCGGTACATCTCAGTAGCAACTCAACCAGGATATCGAATTGGAATAAATGTTTGGACCAAGTTAATATACTCCACCGCACTCTAAAGCTACTTCCCTAGCCGCAGTGACCATCTCAGTAGCAACTCAACCAGGATATCGAATTGGAATAAATGTTTGGACCAAATTAATATACTCCACCGCACTCTAAAGCTACTTCCCTAGCCGCAGTGACCATTAAATATTCCTATCTAGTCTACTCGACCACTTCTGGACTCACTGGCGCGCAGGGTTTTACAGCAAATTAGGCATGATGGTATTTTCCCGGCCAAAGATTTCGGTCTATTTCAAACCTTTTAAGCTTACTCGTCAGCTACTATTCACGTAAATAGTTATTTTTTGAACATTTGAGTTTGGTTTCCGCGTTCAAAAATGGTGAGATATCGTTCCTATCTAGTTCAAATTCTTCGATGATGCAATCTTTTCTGAAGTTACTACTACAATCCTAACAGGGGATATATGTGGTTGTGGCCGCGGATACATTGAAGACAATCGGTTGTAGTTGCTACTGCATTGGCGGTTTTGTGAATAAATACATTCATTAAGTACGGTTTAGTGCACCGTGAGCTGCGTGACAAAAAGTACTAAACAAAATTTAAATTTGCGAGCTGGCCAATTCTATCTGTCTGCTTTTCGTTGTGCCATCACCGTAGTATATTTTTTAAAGAAATTCGTTTGTATTTGAGCCACTTAAAACTCTTGCTAATCAGGCTACATTGGATAGTTTATTTCTTAAATGAAACCATTGGATGAGAATAAAATTTGTGAAAATCTAGTCAGAGACTGAACCTTGTGGAGAGTCTTTGCTTATGCTGCCTTATCTGCATAGGCTGTTTATAACTCAACGTGTTTTTTTTTTGTATTTCTAAATATGTATCGCAAATGCCACGTATAGTTAATAGACACAAATCGGAAACCAATAAAAATTCTTTATGCCTTATTATTTGATATACAATTAGTTAAATTATAAACACATTTCACTAATTAACTCGAAAGGTGACATGACTTATTTTGCGAATGTTTAATAAATAGTTCGTAAAAAGAAAGATTACAATTATATAATAGTCGGATTGCAGCTAGGGTGATTTAGACATGGAAAATTATCAAATTTTGACCATCTCATTACTCTTGATTGTGTCTGATTAACAATACATATATTAGAAAATACTTTTAAAATGTATGCATACTTTGTTTCAAATAATTTGTCGCTACTATCTCTATATCTATTTTATTCAATTGGTTGCGATACTTGCAATTGCATTTGGTCATTAACCCTATCGCCTCTCTGTATCTCTGAAGAATTAACGGTTACAACGAGTATGCGGCTTCTTTACACTTATTGTTTAATTTTATTCAGACTTCATATCAATTATAACCTATTATGCAATTTACAGGTCGTTTTAGAAACATTTCCTTAAGCTTTAGCACCGTTAAACAGTTATTATTGAATTAACCTTAAATATTCTATTTATCGCGCTACTATGTATGTGCTAAAGCACATGTCTGGAAAAGACTCACGTGTTTGCTCCGTAAAATAATAAGGTAGTTATTTTCTAAATTATATTTGTTGATTTTTCGTTTATGGCATAACTTCTTAAAAATGAATGTATTAAATCTTTCTAATTATTATTCAAAAGCCATGTAAACTGTTTTCCACTCTTTTTGTGTTATTGATTTTCTCAATATAAAATATAGAGTGCTTTATTGATTTACTTTTTACACACACATACTCACGTGCATAAACGTTAATAAAGTGTGCTGATGATGATGATTCTCTTTGCAACACTGTGATGCCAGAACGAGCTGTTGAAATCGCTCGTCAATTAAGACAAATTTTGAAGAAGTTTGCAGACGCAAATAAAACTGAAGACATTTCTAGATTCAATGATAAAGGTTCACCGACTCAAAGGCCTTTGTACGTATCTGAAGAAAATAAACTTCATCTGCCTCAAATGATAACTACTTCTGCAGCACCGTCATTTGTGATAGCATATCCCACTCCAGTCTTCATTCAAAATCAGCCACAATTAGCTCACCACCATTCACTTCAGCAGCCACAGCTGCATGAAAACGTAAATCAGCCTAAAGCCTACGATTTACCTAACTTCTTTCAAACACCTGTAATTATGCCAAAACCGCCAGTGTTGACCGCAGCTCAACCACTCACCTCAGTACCAGCAATACTGACTCCAATACCCGACTCAGTTTACTCATCTTCACATGCTGCATTTATGCCGCCGTACAACCCAAGTTTTTACCCTGGCTCGCCTTTACATTCAGCTTTCATCGCGCAAGCGCTCGGAAATCCGCGACTTCACTTAATCGAGTCGGCAAGTAGTAGACATTGCGATAACTCATACTACAATATTTCCAGCGGGCATTGTCCGTCAACTTCTTTTGGCAGCAATACTGATACTGTTGCTTTAACAGTGAGCAATCCCTTACCGTCTACATTAACGAGTTCTTCGTCAACTACAAAGAAAGAGGCAAGTGGTCTAACACAACAAAGTAAGCCGCTAACTGCAGCTGGCGCGGCTTTAGCGCGCCTCATGGAAGCTGACTGTGCCGGTGAATCAGTTAAAAAACCAGCTTTAATTTCTAGTATTCGTGCTAATGCTTGCTCTATGCCCCAATCTCTCGGATTAAATGCTTGTGGTGCTCAACTTATTGCAGATCCTGCTCATCTACTCCAATATTCCGCTGCTTCTTCTGTGGGTATTCCTCGTATTAACCCAAAACGTCCTCATTTAAATCCTGTTTTCACGGTAGGTAGCATTGTTGACGAGATGGGTAATGAGCTGGATCCTTTCAGTCCAAATTCTGGGGAGAACAGCAGTGTTTCTACTGAAGAGAATTCAATTCTGACGGATGTCGGTGATTTAATGAAAGACGGTAGTAACAAACAGGATCCCTTACCATTACGATACAATACAGCACAACTAAATCATCAACGGGAAATTCGTGAACAATCAAACCCGCAAGAATTACCATCGTCAAGTGTCATTGCTACCAATTTGCATGTTGGGCGACAGTTGACGTCTTCAATCAGCTCTGATGATTCTTCAGCGTTTTCACCGTAAGCTAAATGCATGATTTTGTTTACTGCAGCAACAAACGATGGCAATATATATAGTTGTAGGTTACCGAATATTACAAACGATACACAGCTTTAATTTCGATAGTGCATGCTGACGACTAATGATAGCAAAAAAGGAAAACGACCAATTTCAGTTACTTTTTCTGTTAAAATATGTTTAGAATTTGTATTTATTATTATTAATTTGTTAATATGTCAATTATGACGCCCAGACTATATCATTCATGGTGGTTATTTTATCTGTTGTGCTTCTGTCCATGGGGATTATCCTACGAAATATTTTCGCCAGTTTTGTAGATCGTTACAACTAAATATGAAATAATGCTGGTGCGCCTACATGTTTGACAATTATATATATATATATATATATATATATATATATATATATATATATATATATATATATATATATATAACTCATATAAAAAAGCAACATTAAATTACTGGGGTTAAATGCATTTCGGATAAATAGGGCAATTTATTTCGTAAATAATTATTAACACAAATGCATGTATTTCAGCTATATTTTTCCTGGGTCTCCATTTGATTTAGTTAGTGAATGAGTACTAGTTTGATTAATTTATCTATTTATTTATATTAAATTGTTGCATTGGAACGAGCAAATGAGTGTCTGTATGTGGTTACGATGTTTCCTCATTGTCTAACTAGGTATGGGTATTGTTCTATCGATAGATTTTGTTTTTTATTGTTGCTTGTGCGAATTTTTTTCGCGTATGCTGTCCATCTCCTTAATTTGTTCATGAAATGTGTGATTTGTCTACTTTTTAACAAAGCAGAATATTCGAGTATAAAATAAAACGATTTTTAAAATGCTCATAGTTTCTGGCATTGATATTGATACTAATAGTGTCATTTGTATAGCTGCCACATAAATGTATTGATTTTTCGGTAGAAAAGTTTATGATTCTGCTCCAAAGGACGATCGGATTTGGCTCTATATTTGAATGTTATTCATGATTGTGGTGATTCGAAACATATCGACTACAATATTAAGTTATTGAACTTTGTAAATTAATGCCGATTGATTATTGTTTGATGTAAAAGGTCTTCTATACGTATATATCAAGTATATATGATCACTTTGAAAAAATGGACAAAATATGCGTGGAAAAATAAATCATTCGCGTAATAGGCTGAGAAGCAAAAGCTTAGAAACAACCTAACCCGTACAAAGATACACACGCACATACACTCAAAAGGCAACACTCAGTTAAAAACACTCACGTGTGACTGCTTCAAACCTTTATAAATATAATTAAACGAACATTGGTTGCGCGGGCGGTGATAACAATTATTATAATTAAGATTGCGGTCTTGATATAAGCACCTGACGCATTAATTACTTACATATCTCTGCATAAAATAAGAATTTTATGGTGTAGGAAAGGCAGTTCATCCAGTAGACCAGTTTCGTCCTTATTGGGAGCTGGCCAGAAATTGCCGTGGACAGAGCTCGAACCTGGGCACGTCTGCTTCGGTATCTGTTTCTCTAACCAATGTGCGGCAGGTTGGCTCAGTGGTTAAAGCACCAGATTCCGAAGCAGACGGGCCCAGGTTCGAGCCCTGTCCGCGGCAATTTCTGGCCAGTACATGAAGAGTTCCCAATAAGGACGAAACCGGTCTACTGGATGAATTGCGTTTTTTCTACACTATACAATTCTTAGTTTATACTGACCCATACATTAAAGCTCTGTTGCAGAATTTGAAAATAAACCTAAATTGCTGGTTGAGACTAAATAATACTTACAACGGTGAATCGAATCCCTAATTAATACCATAGCAAGCAATTCCCCGGTTTACAGCTCAATTTCAAATGGATTTAGAAACAAAAATTATTTAAGTAAATTTGTTAAGTAGTATTGGCTATATGAAATTGTTGTTGAAAATATAATTTACCTAAGTTCACACGAGACATGCTTATTCAAACGAAGACCTGGATCTTCTGCGCTGAGAGTACAGAATTGCCTTGTCCAATTGGCCGAATCAACAAGACTGCTCTACTAAATCATTAAGAAAGCAGCGAAGGCTGCTGGAATTTAATCGTGTTAAGGTTCGTGAAAATTCTATTGCAGTGCTATGCAGATAAGTAGCGTCGTCATTTGCAAGTCGCCTCTCACCTGTTTCATAGTTTGTGCGGTAAGTAAGACCAATAAAGGCAATAAAACAATCATCAATTTCGCGGGTGGTGTTCACAATTCTTTGAACTATGTTTACGATCTTGCAGTAAACACCAGTCCAACTGTATTTAACCAATCGTCCAAAAACAGCAAAACTACCGTCAGTCACACGTACTGGCGTATTTCGAGCTTCCATAATCATTATCGTAGTCCGAAATCACGCTGACTAGCGAGGATCAAACCGCAATGTATATATATGGAAAGCAAATTCAGATATGCGGCTCTCACTTATAGTAGTAACGCATACATTGTACTCGACTGGAAATGTCGGCTGCACAATTTCTAGACATTCACGAACATTAATTGTTTGCAGCTTTCGCCATATATAGGTAATACAAGTAAAGAATCATGTATAGCGCGGGTGGTGTTAACAATTCTTTGAATCATGTTTGCAAGCATGAAGTAAACCCCAATCCCATTGTATTTAAGCGGTCGTCAAACATCATAGCAAAATCACCGTTATTCCCAAGTACGGACGCGTTTCGACCGTCCATGATTATCATCAGAGTACGATGGCAAGCTAACTTTTAATCAACGTTTCGATCTTGATATAAACACCCGACCCATTATGTACATATATTTGTCAGTATAAACTACGTATTTTATATTGTGGAACAGCAAATTCATCCAGTAGACCGACTTCGTCTATATTGGGAACTAATGACATACTCTCCTAGGCAAATTCTGGACAATACGAGATTAGTTCCCAATAAGGACGAAACCTGTCTACAGGATGATTTTCCTTTTCCACATTATACAATACTTAATTTATATTGACATATGTTTGTACATAATGGATCAGGTGTTTATATCAAGATCACATCTTTGATTAAAGTAATTTCAAATTTGGTTTGCTCAAAACTCGTTTATTTATTATTTTTATTCGAATATCTTTTAATATATTTCCTGTGTAGAAAATAAGATCCGCTATTTATTCTTATAAGGAAATTTACTTTCTTTATAAACATGTGTTTGGCTTGAATGTAAAGACTTTTTTTAAATGTTGATTCATTTTGTCTTTTTAACCTATCTATATAACAATGAATTTATTGCCTCACACAGAATTTCGTCCTTCTGGAAACACATGGAGTTGATGCTCTTTATAGCGTCAGTGCATATTTTATGTGGTGTTTATTATTTCAGGTCACACGAAAAATGAATATATTTAAAGTTAACTCTAAAAATAATATAATAATACTCATTGTACCCTTCCTGTGTGCAAAAACAAAAAGAAATTTTATCAGATACAACATCATCGAAACGTCGCACGTATGTTATCCAGACGTAGCATTCCAAGTAATTACTAAATGCAAAAACAAAAGGGAGCTAGCCACGTACGAATCCTTATGGATAAACAAATTGCAGCCGGATTTAGGCAAGCAGAAAAAGCACCAACAAGCATTGAGCTTGAATTGGATGTGACGCACGCAATTTGATTGGTTTCCGTTTTTCACACTCTCTCTATGTTCACATATTTCTATCTTGTTTTGCTTTCCAATTTATATATAAAGATATGGTCATTCGTAGATATTTGAGAAGACAATGCGAAAGAAATGTTTCTTATATCTGATAAAACTTCTTTTTAATTTAGCACACAGGAAGGTAACAATGAATTTTATTAAAGCTCGCATTTCACACGAATTTAATAATAGTTTTTATCGTTAATTTGCCTTAAATAATTAGTAAAATATATAGTAGCGTTTGGGCGTATGAAAGTTTCAGCTGATGAGAGCCAAATAAATGTGAAACGCATTTGTCAATGTGATTGCACATTTTTAATGCTGAATTTGAAATTGCTTTCAGGTCCAATATGAACTTTTTTTGTACTAATCAAACGATGACTTATACATAAATGTACGCATGCTAGTGCTTTTCAACAAAAAATATCTAAGGCCAATTTTTTTTCTCTCCTGTTTGTAGAAACGCTCCTGGTTTCAAAGACAACTATACTAAATGAAAAAATATCGCTTCGTGAAGTTGAAATGGACTGATCATATCCAGTTTTTGAGGCTCGATTTCCAACAATCTTTTTTATACTTTTACGCAATGTCTCATTATCGGGCTGTGAAAGTGTCAACAACAGTATTTCAGATCATCATAATATGGCGATTTAGGCTTCCGCTTATTGCAAAGTGTTACGAGACGTATTTATACTCACTACAAGCCGATATTGTTTGCATTTACCCGTATGCTGTTTTAAATGGCATAGCCAAATAGTTTTAGTTTTATTCATGGAACACTAGTGAAAGCGTAAATTGTTATGCAAAGTGTTTAGTATCCGTACATACGTATATATATATATATATATATATGTAATACATGTCACAAGCCTTTACTTTTGGTGGAATACTTAGTTTAAACATTTTTTACATTTCATATTCCGCTCATTAATTCTGCATAATTTCTACTTTTTCAGCGTTGTTGAAATTAAACTTTTCGAATTGGACTGTTCGCTATCATTTTCGTGTTTTGTTAACAAAGCTTTGAGTAAATATGCCGTTTTTGTAATGTCTGGTGGAATAATCGCATTCAGGTTAATTTTTTTAAACATGTGATCACTTAAGCCAAAGTTTTTGACATTTATTCATGTCTACAAATTGGCACATCTAATAGAAACAAGATCAGAGGAAGTTTTAGGCATGCATTCAAAAAATATTGAGCTTCAGTGGAATTGTATATTAGCGACAAGGCATGGCGAAGGACCATTTCGTTCTCATTATCATAAAGCAACAACGACATTCATGTGCTTTTGGAATTTAGGACTAACGTAGAATAATAGAGACCAGATTTATTTCTTGTTTTGCCTTGACAAATGTCTCTTGCAACTTGTGTTTTTCGAGAATGCCATTTGCTTTTGAATGCAATTAAAAGTGATAAGAAGGTTTGGTTCTCAATGCTCTTACTAGTTAGATATATGTAAGCAATCATTGATTGCGCAGGTAGTGTAGACAATTATTTATTTAAATCAAGTTTTCAGACTTGAAGTCAATACCAAAACAATTATTTAACCATTTGCACAGCGGAAGACCAGAGTCAGTCACATGCACTGACGCTTTTCTACCTTTTATGGCCCTCTTCAAAGTACGATGGCCCAGTGACTAACAAGAATTAAGTCTCAATTTATGTAGGATAGCTAGAAAATCAGATTAATGATGGGGCTTTGTTTAGTTCGAAAACGTTTTTTAATTGTTCAATGTAATTGTTTGTTTGACTGCGTTATTATGTTTTTATTTATTATGCTCGTTTTGTGTTTATTTTGCAATTGCTACGCGTGGTGGCCAAACTAATGAAACAGGTTTAATGATGATTATTATTTAATGAGACTTTTTTTGTATTAGGAGAGGTAAATTTCGCTAAGGCATATTATTAACTTATAAGAAACCTTTTTGAGTTTTGAAGTTAATTGCATTAACGCAACAATGAAGTTTTAGCTCTTTGTGAATGCTCTCCGGTCTTGGAATTGCTTACGATAACTTAAGGTACTGTCATATATTAGCTGAAACTCTTCACACCTTATTTTTGAAAAATGTGATCGTTATAGGTACTTTTATTGTAGTTATTGTGCATGATTTATTATTAATAGTATATATTAGGCATTTAATGGACCGTTGTTTTACTCTAGTCTTGCAACTCCTACGTAGAAATTTGGACTGACTGCGCGATTTGAACACATGACCTTTTTCACAGGCTTACGGTTTAAAGCATAACGTCATGATTTATATCTAAAAACTCTAGTTTATAAAGTTGCATCCAACATGTTAAGAACCTGCCTATTTTGTTATTTTTATTTCAAAAAGCACACACACACACTTAGTTAAATGTTGTGTAAATAAATCTTTCGTTCACTTCCAAGTTACTTTCATGAATTCAGAGTTATCAACAAAATATACATTTTCAGTAGTACGATCTCGAAATAAATTTAGAAACATTGGATCTACTTTCGTTTACTTTTGAATGATATCCAAGATATTCAAGATTTAGCAATTTTATATTTTCGTCTTTAGTTTAAATTTGAGATTTGTTCTATTTCAGCAGCTTTATATGATCTCACAAATATTTTTGCAATTTTTGCACAATTTACAGCTCATGCTTCTTCTATTTGTTATGATACCACAAGGGCTAGTTAACTTTCGACAAAATATCCCCGATAAAGATGTAAGGACCAAATAAGTACAAAATTCCTCGTTACGCAATAAAAGGACCAGTTAGCTTGGGTAAAAACTGGTCGCGTTACATATTTAATCAGAGTTTATCTAACAGATGACTTGGTGTATCTTTAGTTCTATTGCTGTTGATTCTAATAACGCCACAGCATGCCAAACATGTTGATGCATAAATCTGTGAGCTGACTTTCTTCAGAAAATGCTTATTTTAATTTTCTCTATGAAGAAACACGATTTATTAAATGGTAGATGACAGTTTTCTCATAGCCAAATTTATTACTAGCTTACGAGAGAAATATAAATATAATAAACTCTATGTTTGTAATTACGTCCAATGTTTTACTGAACATACAATCACGGATGATCAGTAATTTAATAAAATAAATGTTGTGGATTTAAAATTATCGTCAATCTTATTTTAACCATTTGCATAGCATTGCCAAACTAACGTCAATACATGTTAGAACACTTACGTCGAGCTGAACTAATCCTAAAATCATTTTACAAGTTTGTAAGGAAATTAGGCTTAAACTGAAATCAGAAATATATATATATATATATATATATATATATATATATATATATATATATATATTGTTAAAGTAGCCACTCCCAGTTACTCACGGAAAGTAAGGTGGCTACTATTAAATGCCGTTTTATATAATGAAAGTTGGGTCAAGCCCAAAATGAGTTTATCATCCGCTAGTAGGCTGGGAGATGATTAAACTTATTAATTGAAAGACTATCTCGGTTGATATTCTCGAATGCGTATGCAGGTGAATATTTGAAGTAGATGTTCAATATTTTCACTACGATATTCGGGATAAGAGTTAAATTTGAAGCAGTCTGTGGTGTCACATGACCAAACCTGACGTCGTTATTATTTAGCGGTTTTCACCCGTGAGGTGATTTACTGCATTTTTACATAGTTTAATTGCATGATATTTTAAGTCAGAAGATGTATGATTTATAGTGAACCGTAAACTTATCTCAGGAGCGAATAGAACAACTTGTTTGACCGCTGAATATATTTACTCACAGTTTATACCTATTTATATTTTGGTGATCTACATTTTAATTTGGAGCTCAAAACCACGTGTTATTTTTAGATAAAATTAGCAATCATCCATATTTTTTATTCTGCGTTACATAGGGCCACGTCATCACATTATCAACCGCCTTTCATTTTTCTTTCATTTGGTCTTATTTTTGTTCTTAAATTACCTAGTTGCAATATTTGTTGTTCTTATCTTCCACATTTTTTAACACAGATAATTTTAACGTTTTACATTTGTTAGCTCAAATATGCTCTTTCTTTACGAATGTAAAACCAGAGTTTTATTATTCAGATAAATTTATTGGTTTCGCATTTTTAAAAACTTTTATTGCAGATTCTAAATTGCATACAGTATAAAGATAGATACCGGTCTTTGCTTTTTCAGGTATTTTATAAGTTACAAAATTGAACAATGTCTTTTCTTTCTAGATGGTAAACTACTGAATTAAACTGACGGTCTCTACATTCCATTATTTTTTCATGATTATATACATATATTAATCATAGACTTTATACTTTATTTCATTGAACAAATTTAGGGAGTTGAGAATGAAAGTTAATGTTATTTTTCAAATTGGAGCAATCATTGGCTTAAGGTTATCCATCTCAGTTATAAATTAAACTGCTATGAGACAAGACCTTGTATAAAACGGAGCATTAGCATATCAGCTGAGAAATAATTAGCAATTACTTCGTCATTTTAAATGGAAAAAACCTCTGTAGAGTTATTTTTATTGTTAAACACATTTGTAATAGGTCACATGGTGGAACTTCCCAAACTATGCATGCAGCATATACCGCTGTATGCTGAACACCGTATAGCTGTATTATTAAACACTGGCGGATTCTACCGAAATATGATGTCCATAGATGTCGAGAATTCGACCAGCACGCAATCAATTTAAGCGAAATATGTGAGACGTGCAGAAATATTACAGCAAAATCTCCGTCACTTGATTTTTCCACAAATTCCGAAGATAACTCAAGACAAGGGCAACAACTCATAATAAAAGTGAGCGATTTTTTTCGCTAGGAAGGTCGAAAATATTTCACCAAGGTATACAATAAATAACCGGACGGTCGAGTAATTAACATTAAAATAAATATGTTATGCGGTAGGGAATTGAATAATTACATGGTCCGCGTTTTTGAATCTAGATTTTTGCATCCATTTTCCTTATTCTTACTCAGAAGTTATCAGTTAAGTACAGTTAATTGCACGTGCACATCAAGATAAATCAAACGAAAAGTTTTAATGTCATGTCCACCTGGCACAATTTAGACTTCATTTATTAAATGAAGCATTTACGAGTTATCTTTCGGGAGAGGCGGGGAGCAAAGTAATATGATTACACCAGTCATAAACTTTGCCCGTTTAAACACTCAATAGTCAGTAGAATAAACCGATTAAGCTTATTCGATTTTAAGGAGGGTTTAAGCATAAGATGTGCGTTGGAAATTGCTGCGGTTCACAATTGATTCCAATTGGATTGAAAAAGTCAGTTTGTCAGTGCAATATATTGACATCGTTTGATAATCTGTATTTGTTACTTAGTTTATAGTATTAGTCAAGCAATATTTATCTTGATAATTGACAAATTTCTTGGTGCGATGAGCTTGCCGTTGACAAGGATTCCGCAACTGAACTCAGTATTATCCGATGTAAAAATTAAGATAGTGTGCGTAAAAACATTGTTTCGCAATACAAGGACCAGGCAAGTAATTAACCTTCATCAATTAAGTTGACTTCACCAATGATTTTCTGAAGACCTTGGTTATAACGTTCCAATTATATTGAATCTCCTTACTTTCATATTACAATCCGTATTGTTATTTTTAAAATTTTATTATTAACCATTTCAGCAGCTCAATGTAGACTTTCTTTGTTTTAAAAATTGTTTGACTAATAATTAAATTTCATTTTACAAATGTAAACTAATTAGGTCATATTATAAACACGTGTTCTGTGTTTTATATGTAGCATATGCTAAATGGGGTAATAATCTCGAGCTTGTGACATAGTTTGTGTTATAATGTATCTCCTCTGTTAGATGAAAGGTATATTGTTATTGCATAGCATCAATAATTGGTGTGCGAATAAATTCTACAGAAGATGACTTACTGCCCTGTATATTTTAATTTCAGTCACTTATATATTTGGCAGTGTTGTAGACAATGCAAAATGAACACATTTGTAATAGCGAATGCCATGTTTGTTTTTACTTTAGAGAAAAATTTCTGAATATTTCACGAAATTGAAACAATTTTTATAAAACGATTGAGCCGAATTAGGGACAGTACTTGATGAGTTCCTAGTAAAGTTAAAACCGGTCCATTGGATTACTAGCTTTTGCTATCACTCTTTTTTCGTTGTACTGGCAATATATGTATATATATATATATATATATATATATATATATATATATATATATATATATATACGTATGTGTGTGTTTGTGTTAGTATTTCATACATTTATACATTTATTGCTAAAATTAGAGTTATGTCAAAATAGTATACTAAGTCGAAAAGATATTTCATTGCAAATTATATATTAGAGATTCTATTAATAATATGTAAAAAGGTCAAACGTTTCTAAAATTTCATTTTTAAAATTGGGTAAAAAATGATATTCATTTGCATTTAGTTGATCGTGAATATTATTTGCAGTTTCACTCTAGAATAGTTATAAATGATTTTTTAACTGGTATTCAGTGCAGAAATAAAGCACACCAAATACAGCAATTAATATTTAAAAACGAAATCTTCCTTTCCCTTAGACTCTTAATTTACTGTTCTATTCATATTTTAGGCTGTTGAAATTTATTTGTTTACGTTGAACCTGTTTGAGCTTTTAGGTTTTAGAATAATTTTTTAAATATATATATATATATATATATATATATATATATATAATTATGATAAATTTTAAACTTCTGGTGATTAAGTTAGGTTGTTTGTTTACAATGTAAAACAAAAAATATTTTCCGAGCCAATTGCTCGTGTGGTATAAAACGCAAATGTGAAGATCCCTGTTGACACACGAGTGCACCTATTGACTCACAAGTTCCGCTTTTATGTTCTTGCAACATTTTCGTCTATTTATTCAGTTGCAGAAAGCAAATAACATAACTGACGCACTATGGAATTCGTTCGTTGAAAAATTCTTTGTACGTTGCTGAATATATATGGTAATTTTTGCATGAACTGAATATATATATATATATATATATATATATATACTGGCTTCAGTGATTTTCTTATGTTTGAATGTGTTGGTGGGTGGTTGTGAGAGAGAGTGCTTGCGTCTGCATGTATTTTTGCTTTTCTTTCGAACAATTTAGTTGGCAATCGATTAGGAAAATGAATTTATTTTATAATATTAATAAGCGGCCTATATAAATAAAGTTATATTTCTTTTAACGAGAAGAATTTGTACAAGGCAGGTTAATTACGGTACACAGGACACGACCCTAACTTTCCTATAATATGTCATCAGCTGTATTTGATATTTGACGCTGAATGTTATATACATCATGTTGATGTGCTTTAACGCAAATATTGTACATTTACCATTCACCCAGCATAAAGCTATCGACCTCTTCACACGTGACGCATTTTAAATAGTGGAAACATTTTTCTAGTTTCGATATTAAACCGCCTGCCATCAATTGATGTATATTTAGTGCATATAAAAGCCATTTTCTGTGCCGTGTCTCGAAAGGTGTATGTGTGTTCATTTATAACGGACCACTAATTGAAATGTACATCGGAACACGTTTATTTTTCAGAAATATTTCTGTGAACTGCTCAAGAAGTTTTTTTTTCGTATTTTTATTAGGAGTTATATCGCAATATTTTTTCAAGCACCAAAACTTTCCTTTTGTGTCTTTATTTTCATTTAACAATAAATTTTAGTGCCTTTTCATTGTCAAAAGAATGTGATCAAATATTATTTCTTGATTCAGCATAAACCTAACAGAGCTACCTTATTTATTTAAGCCAGAGTTTAATATTTATTGCGCCATTTACGATTTTTTTTATAGATTTTCCTAGTTTCCAGAAATTTGAATTGGCGCTACAATGTTTCGGTAAATAGAATAATTTTTCAATTGTTTCTGAATATTTTGCTATTAAGTAGTATATTGTGGCATGTAATATGTTATGACATCAGGTTGCAATGTTCTGGTTTATGGTGAAAATATTTATTGTTAAATATTTACTATGCTTCATTTTCCGTCAAATCCTTTAGTGCTACAAAGAAAGATTAAAAATGCGTGCTTGTAGGTAGCATAAAATCTTATGAGGAAAAACTTAACGATACAATATATTAAGATATTATTATGTAAACTGGTAGACAATAAGTCAGCATAATCATCTTTTGAAGGATATATAATGTTCTTAGTTGTTGCTCAGGCCAAGATAAATATATGACAACAACCAAAACCAAATTTTACACCCGAACTAAGAGATAGCTAAAATAGATTTAAGGGATATCTATAAACACTGTCATAATTGCAGTCCACTGCTTTACTTTTATTTCTGAATCGCTTACGTCAACACTTATTTATAATTAAGGTATTTGTAGAACAGCCTCAAGGTCTGGTAAGGAATGTCGGCTTTCTTTGTTTATAATCGGTTGTGTATAACGTCTTTCCTGAAGTTTAACCGCTTTTGAAGAGCAAATTTTGTGTTAAATTTTTTAATTTTGACATATTTATTGCAAAATTTTTTTGCGTTTAAATTTTCTGGCAGTTTTGTGTCTTTTGGTGCTTTCTTAGACAATAGCACTACTATTTTAGACAAGAGAGAGAGAAAGCAATTTCGGCCTCTCGCCGACATTTTACCAGTGGGACACATTTTATTGCACAGACGATTATGTATCAAACAGATTAGATTCGTAGTGTTATCTCCGTTGGACTATTTTGAAAAAGTGCTGCCAAACACACGGATTTGTTTCCTTTTGTCCTGTCTGTTTAATGTAAGATTAATTTACTATCTTATTAACAAAAATGATACCATTATTTGTATACGTGATAGTTTAGAATATTAAATTACTACCTTCACTTCATGCTTAACTATATACGCAACACTTGAATAATACGATAATTTCTTACGGGAGTTTTTTTCCGAACAACAGTTTTCGGTAGTAATAACCACAATTCAACTAGATGAAATTGAATTTAAACATTTTATTGGTCAGATAATTCATGCATATATAATGTGTAATGGTTTTTTAGAATTTTAATATGGTTTTACTTGTCCTACTGCATCGCAGAACTATTTTTTCTATTTTCTTCTCATTTTTCGAGGAAAAAGTAAATTAGTTATTCTGTGGATAGCAATGAGAATAATTGAAATATAATTTGTTAGGTAGGATTACGGTGAAGATCTTGTTTTTGCGTTTAAATTTACGTGTTAGCTCTGAATATTATTATTTGATATCTGTAGCAGAAATCTGATTGATGTATAATTCATTGAGATCAGTATGCGTAACTAACAATAGCTTTAATGCTTTCCGACTGTTTATTAAAGTACGACCGTTTTTTAGTTCGTCTTCAAAATCGATTTAAATATTCTCATTGCCTGAGTTTATTAGTTTTTAAATTGGCAGTTATTGATATTTAACACAAATAGTAGAAAGGTTTTACTTTTGTTTAGTTTAAGTTCGCAAAATAATCCATATAATACAGTGATGACGATTATATTGCACACAACACACAACACACACATATATATATATATATATATATATATATTTGTGTTTGTGCAGGAATAGGGAATTGTAATGCTTAAAGTGCGCTAATTCTTGTAATGAAAATGAATAAAAACTGATAAACCTTGGTTATTTCAAAATTAAATTTGTATGCATATTGTACGAAACACCATAAATAATCGTTCGTATGAGGTAAGCGCAAATATAACGAAACCATTACTTGCATGACTAGTGAAGAGAAAATGTGAAATCCGTTATCTGGTAATTGACTTATTCATTAAATTGTATAGTTAAAGCTTTGTGTTTTTCAAAATGCAATATCAAAAATTGGAAAAGTTTTTGACAGCCACATTATCTATTTGACCTTCCGCTCATTCATTTGTGGCATTTATCAGACATTTGCCCTGGAAGCTGAGTTTCTATTAACAAAGCTTAATGCATTTATTGGTTTAAGAATAAACCTCATTCATATTGAAATTATCTTCTGCAATACTAACACTGTGCCAACTTATTCTACAGACAAAAATCATTATTGTTGAAAAACACTTATAGAATACACTTTTGTATTTTTTATGTAGAATGTAGCATTTTTACCAGCTTTCTCATGTATTTAAATAATATTTTTATATTTCGTAAATATTTCGTATCTGACACTAGAGAAACAGATTTGCATTATATTTAAATGTGATCGTTCTTTGGAATTATTGGCTAATAAGCAACCTTTTGTTAAATTACAAACTACTTCATATTTCACTGACAATTACTTATATTTATCTGAGTTAGTTACCTCCGATTTGTTGAAAAATTTCTAAACCTAGCTTATAAAACGTGTTAATTTGACTGATCCGTATGGTCAGTTTAGCGTGATCTGTTTGCCACATGTAATCTTATGTTTCGTTGAGTTATTTAATAATGCATTGCTTATATTCTTCTGTATATTCTATGCATTGTTCTTTTGCCAAAATAAAATAAATTTGCATTGTTTGTGTTTAAATATTTGCGGAGCATTTAACATCGGTCTAGAAGTAATTAAACTGCAACTTCTTTGAACTCACCTATGCAGAATTACCTGCTTCTGTGTATACATCTTCTCAAGAAGGCGTGAAACGCTCATGCAATAATTTCAACAGATGCAAACATTTTTGCTTGCATCCGCTGTATCACGCATAAATACTCACAATTCATGACTGTTTAGTTGACCCATTCATTTAAGTTTGTTTTATTTAGCTACAGGGATCAAACGTCACAATTAACAGCTTATGCAGTTCGCAATTAAAAAGATTTGCCAATCGCGGAAATTGTTGTTTGTAACATTCTTTCGATAAAGCTGAATATATTGAACAATTGTGTGTATGAACTTAACATAAAGAAGAAAGTTGTGTGTGTGTATGCGTGTGTGTATTTGTGTAAGGTAGAGGGTGCTTGAATGTTTAAGCTGTCAAATGCGCGTTCCATGTTATCTTCTAAAATTTTTGGTTAATCGGATGTATAATTTAACCGATGGATTTATCTCCCCACAGCCTTTAATTTACTTTAATCAATTTCAAAATTCATGATTTTAGCATTCCCGTTAGACCGAATAGCATCTACTTTATATTAGTGTACACTTTGTAATGAACATGTTTTCTTACCTCAATAAACATAAAAACACAAATCGAACACACTTAATAAATATCTTAATATTCTCTCATGTTCGGATAAAAATTACAATATAACTTGGTTAATGTTGGAATCCTTTAAAATAAATCCTACGTACAACTTTCCAGCCTTCCTCAAAAGTTTACATTTTTTGTGTGCAGGTGAACTATTAGCCCTCTAGGGGAACATTAAAAATTAAAAAACGACTTACTAATGTTCGGTCTTGAAATTCTTAGCATTGTCTCAGACATTGGTTCTAAAATTGTTTATAGATAAAAGCAAGAAAACAATGTGACTTCAGTTAATAGCATAAAAATTACATAAAATAATTATTAATGCTCGTATAAATATCGCTTCATCTAATTTCCTGTGTCAATCAGTAAATGACTGACCAGGTTTATTCTTCTCAGTGTGGATATCTACACAGATTCTTTTGACAAGGATAGAAATTGTTATCAAGTTTGCGTACACAATTTGTCATTTCCCTACAAGATTTTATATTTTCGTTGTACTGGCTTCCTGCTGCGTTCTGAAATGATTATAATGTCAAAGAGATAAGACGCCAATTAGATTTAATGTATTGTTTCTACAATCTTAAGAATGCTTTTGTAGTTGAAAACCATTAAAAATAAAATTCCGATCATCGCACATTGTTTAAATCATGGCAATACGTATGCGGTATAATTGGAATATGAATTACCTATTTTAAACTCAATATATAATTTCATTAATATAACAAGTAAATAGTAAAACTTTCAAAATTTATATTTGGAAATTTCTCTCCTCAAGACATTCAAACCATTAGAAGAGTTTTTAAAATGAATCCGAAATTCCGGTTTATCTTTCCTCTAGATGACTTTGTGGCTGCAGTTACATTGCACAGTAAAGTGTAAATTAGAATGAATCTCAATATTTGAAAATATACATAAATATATATGTGGCCAATCTTGACTAAACATTACATTCGTTTGCGAAGGCAACTCATCTGGTATGACGGTTTCGACCTCACTAGGAACTCGTCAGCTATTTGCCCAAAATGTTCCTCAACTGGCACTTGAAACAGAGCAAATTTTCTGCATTCTTGCATTCATCCCTTGCCGCACAATACACACAATATTCAGCTATGTACAGACTTCTTTAGGTAAATCATATGTGGCGTCTTTTTCGAGCGAAGTTCTAATGGACACCCCAGATTTCTCATTATATAACATGCAATATGCCACCTTATGAAGTGATATTGAAGTGAAGATATATGGGAGATGTTTAGTTATAAATATGTCTTTACCATTAAATAAGTACTACATAAAGTAACAAAAGCAATTCATCAAATAGACCAATTTCGACATTATTTTGAATTTCATGAGTACTTGTTATAATTTCTTGCAACCGGGAGTCTTGCACTTGCTTCGGAGACTTGCACTTATCCATAGCACCACTCCTGCCATTTAATACATGCAATTTTCAATTAAATGCCAACTTTTACTACGTTTAATCTTTCCTTCATGTTGAGACTATGAGATATATGAGGGAACAAAAACCTCTAACAAGTTACTCCCTATCTAACAATAATTGATTGCGCGGGTGGTGGTAACAATTCTTTAAATCAAGTTTGCGAGCTTGAAGTAAACACCAATCCCATTGTATTTAACCAGTCGTCGAACAACATAACAAAACTACCGCCAGCCACAACGCACTGACGCGTTTCGACCTTCCATGATCATCATCAGAGTACGACGGCAAACTGACTATCGAGGATCAAACCGCATTTAATATATATGGAAATCAAATTTAGATATGCGGCTCTTACCTCTAGCAGTCTCGCATACATTAAACTTGACTGGAAATGTCGGCTGCACAATTTCCATGCAGTCACGAACATTAACTGATTTTAGCTTTTGCCACATAAACATATATAGACAATACAATTTAACAATAATTGTTTGCGCGGGTGGTGGTAACAATTCTTCAAATAAAACTTGCGAGCTTGAAGTAAACACTAATCGCATTGAAATTAACCTGTCGTCGAACAACATATCAAAACTACCACCAGCCGCAACGCACTGACGCGTTTCGACCTTCCATGATCATCATCAGAGTACGACGGAAAACTGACTATCGAGGATCAAACCGCATTGAATATATGGAAATCAAATTTAGATATGCGGCTCTCACATCTAGCAGTCTCGCATACATTGAACTTGACTGGAAATGTCGGCCGTACAATTTTTATGCATTCACGAATATTAACTGATCGTAGCTTTCGCCACATAAATATATAGGCAATACAATTTAACAATAATTGATTGCGCGGGTGGTTTTAACAATTCTTTATATCAAGTTTGCGAGCTTGAAATAAACACCAATCCCATTGTATTTAACCAGTCGTCGAACAACATAATAAGACTACCGCCAACCGCAAGGCATTGACGCGTTTCGAGACTGCTAGAGATGAGAGCCGCATATTTATCTTTGATTTCCATATATATTTAATGCGGTTTGATCCTCGATAGTCAGTTTGCCGTCGTTCTCTGATGATGATCAAGAAGGTCGAAACGCGTCAGTGCGTTGCGGCTGGCGGTAGTTTTGTTATGTTCGACGAC
>JAQBSW010008033.1:0-36730 GCA_029291075.1 Eudiplozoon nipponicum
TATTGCTAATTTTCATTTTACATTTTAAATGTATCGTTGCTTTGATTAGAACAACCAATCATTAAGCTTCCTCATATTGAAGGGTTAGAAATTTTTAAACATTCATTCGATATTGGTATTTGAACGGAAAATTCAGACGTATGTCTAAACATGCTTCGTCTCTGCAAATATTTCTCTCACAATTATCAGTCACTCTTAGAACTAGACAATCAAAAATGGCAATATAAAATATATCTCTGATTTGTATGTTAATTTTTAATCATTCATTTTGTTATATAGTTCAAAATATTTATTAAATACATCCACACTATGTTATCATGTAACAACTAGTTCATCCATTGAGTGAACATAAAATTATGTATTCAAATCTTTCCATTCTAAAAGCATTGACTTGAAATATTGCACAAATATATTTGCTACCGGAATCGATAGCAGTTACCCCATAAATACACCTATAGTTAGTTTGACAAGTATTATTTAGGAAACCAAAATTTGTTGCCGATATACATACATTAACGAATGCCATCATATTACTTACGTTAATAATTCCTCATTCCAGTATTTTCGGTTTAACATTAGGGAAAATATTCAAGCGATCCATTAGACAAACTTATTTTTATATATCGAAACTACATTCAAACTTCCAGTTCTGTCAATCCTCTCAAGTGTATAATTAGTAAATTTTAATAAAATTACATGCAATAATTAATGACATGGTAAAAAATTCGTGAATTTTCTTATTATTATATGACAAATAAATTTGAAATGTAACGTGTTTCATATATATATATATATATATATATGCGTATATATAAAATCCGTGTATTCAAAACCGTAAACGGTCTGTTTTTAACAGTTTCTGTTATAATTACGGTTGCTGAATTATCTGAACTTGGTCATTTTAAAATTTACTTCTTCAATATTGGTGTGTACATAATGAAATTAAAGCATTCTATTCTATTCATATTAGTGCTACCGATGGCACAGTCTCCTAATAGTAACTATCATCGCAAATAAGATTAGCTACTGTTGTGAACATCTGCTAATTATCTTAAAATATAAGCAATCATTTCAATCATCTTTCATGTTTACTATGATCCTTTTCTAGTCTGAATTTATATTACGTCGAATGGAGCATTTATTCGTTTGCATCATTTAAATGCTTCATTGGATGGATTTCTTTTCGGAATTTTTAAGAACTGTATTGTTCTGTTAAGTAATCTGTATATTTAGGCGTGCTTCCATGAATAGCCATACGAGTTTAGAAAGAATAACTTCTCTTTTTATATTTTTTATCAATTTAAGATTTGACATTGTTGAACAATGAAAAATATTCGACCACGCTTAAAAGCAAAATATAACTTAGAAAAGATCGATCATTTCAATTAATTGGACACTGTCACAATGTGTTCAATTAATTATGTCAGCTAAAGGTGGTTTATCTAACAGTAGCTGTATCTAGTTTTCTATTGTATTAGTAATTTATTTGCGCATTTCAAAATATGTATGCTTTTTATATGGCTCCTGTCATGCTTTAACTTTGTGCTGTTTGTTAATCGATCTGCATTGCAATACATATCATTTTTAGTTAACACTAGATTGCATTGCTTGCACAATTCCGTTAATCGATATGTCAACTTGACATTTCGTAACGATTGCTATGTGACGCGTTATCTAAATATATCAACCGGGATAACGTGAGGTATTGTGTAACAAGAGACATTGGCAAATTAAACTCATTCTGCAAAGAAGTTCCATTACCCTTTGAGCGACGAAGTTAAAACTTAATCTCCTATTGTTCATTGCCCTCCATAGAGCAGCTGTCTTTGGCCTGTATAGGTTGCGCAATAGTGCTCAATGCGATGCCATTTATATATATTTATATTCTGAAGTGGGTGCAAAATGGCTGTGCAATCGCACAGTCCTTAAACCTCATTGAATAAATAAAATCGGCTAGTTCAACTCGACTGTCTACTGAAGATAAGACAAATTTTGTTAAACACCCGACAAATTATTTAGGCAGTTCTATTGTCATCACAAATACAACAATCAAGCATACCAATAAAAAGGTTAGCATGGAATTTAACTATGCACATGATAGAAATCAGTTAAAATTTTTGTACAAATCAAGTGTTTGGACTTGACATAGAGACAAATTCCAAACTTTATCAGTCGAACAACAATAAAAATTCCAACTGTAACATTTACTGACGTGTACTAAATTTACTTCGTTCTAAACAGCGCATAACAAAAAATTGAAACAAATGGATCAAATAAAAAATTATATGATATTTTTGCAGGAATGCAACACCCAAATCTGGTTGTCTCATGTGCATTTTACTTGACGAGAAATTCATTTGCAAAGTTTGCATGCTGTCAGGATAGAGAATTGTTTTCAACATTTCGCTATAGTCACATAATTTATTTACTTGTGCTCTGTTTGATCTTGCGTGTTGTCATTAAATCTATGAATCAATCTTGCGAACATGAAATGTAAACAATTCAAAATTTCCGTGCGTAGAAGCGGAGAGACGGACACTCCAGTCAGGTACAGTTTATATGAGACTAACCTAGTTTTGAGATGCATCTCCGACCTTCAATATTTTGTATATACATTGCGTTTTTAAGGTCGCTGGTTAGTTTGACACCTTGTTATCATTAAGTCGACGGCAGGAAAAAAACACGTCAGTGCGTGCAACCTATGGTTGATTCATACTGTTGTCTGGCATGTTCAAAATAGTATTACTGCGTACTTCAAGTATGCATACATTATTTATATCCATATCAGCATACATACGATCAGCGATTGATTATTTGAATAGCACGTAACCAACCCACTTAAATGTATAAGGACAAACATTGTATATATGCAAGTATGTATTAGGTGTTGCGAACCTAGTAACAAATTAGTTCAGTTGTGACCTAAAGGATAAACCAAAGGCAGCATGAACGGAAAGTATAATCTCATGCACATTCGTTTCGTGCTTACTGGCGACTCATCAGTAGGAGCCGGTATTACGCCCTTTAACCACTATATATTTGGTAGAAGAATGTGGAATAATAGGACGGTACAATCTCCTAGACGAATGTGTAAACCTGTAATAGTGAAGCTAACATAATCTGAAGTCAACGACAATACGACTTCAATGCTAACTCACACTATATAATATATATACCGAGTCTGTAAAGGATACTAACACTATGGCCATTGTGTTAGTAACTGATACCTTTTTTGAAATCGATGAGTACCGGATACTAACACTATGGTTTCCGAGTCAGTACATGATACCAACCTGATGGATATAAATTTATGCTAAAGTTCACCCAAATTGAGAATTACAACAATTTCCGAACACCTGTTACTCCAGTTAAACCATACACTCTGGCCTTCATCGATATCAGTTATCACATTTCGCGGTAAGCATGACATCATTCAATTCAATATATAACAGTTAAGTACTGTTTGTTGCGAAGAACTAATATATATGCAAGTATGTATTAGGTTTTGCGAACCTAGTAACAAATTAGTTCAGTTGTGACCAGAAGGATAAACCAAAGGCAGCATGAACGGAAAGTATAATCTCATGCACATTCGTTTCGTGCTTACTGGCGACTCATCAGTAGGAGCCGGTATTACGCCCTTTAACCACTATATGTGCATGAGATTATATTTTCCGTTCACGCTGTCTTTAGTTTATCCTTCTAGTCACAATTGGACTAATTTGTTACTAGGTTCGCAACACCTAATACATACTTGCGTATATATTAGTTCTTCGCAACAAACAGTATTTAATTGTATATATGAGTCATACGGCAAAATTTCCCAATTCAAAAGCTATTTCATTTGTAGGACACTGTGCTATTCTTATTTGAAAATAAATAAGTTAAAAACAAATCTGTCCAATAAATATAAACCAGTTTAAAACCACTTAGCGGTCAGCCTCTTACTAAATAAGCCATTCAAACAAACAAATTTTCATTCCTTTAAAACAAGTTCGTGAACTTCAGATAGACACCAAAGCCATTGTGTCTAAATATTTGCCACCAAAGCATAACTACCATCAGTCAAATTTACTGGCGATCATCATCAGAGCACGAAGGCAAACTGACAAATGAGGAACAAAACGCAATAAATGCATATAGGATATTGGAAATCAGATAGCCGGTCCTCACCTCTAGTAGTCCTGAAGGAGTTTTACTAAATTGGTAATTTTGGCTGCAAAAATTCTGTGCAGTTGCGAACATGACATTTCTGTAGCTTTCGCCAAAGGTATACAATTTGTACGATTAAACATTTATTGATAGACTGGGTAGTGATAACATTTATTTTAAGCAAATATAACCATTTACCCATCATCTCAAAATTAACATCAAATACGTGTAACTTATATATGCATTGCGGTTTTATCCTCGTTAGTCAATTTGCCGTTGTGCTCTGATGATGATAATTGAAGATCCAAACGTGTCAGTATGTGTGACTCTTACTAATTATATTTTTATGTGTGACTAGCTAAATACAATTGGATTGTCGTTTATCTTATGTTCGCAAACCTCATTTAAATAACTGTTATCATTACCAACGCGGTAATATTTGCTGCGACCGGGACTCGAACCGAGGCACACTTACTTCTGACACTAGTAATCCTAACACCGCGTCACTCCTGTTACACATTACAGGCGATTTTCTGCCATATTCCAACTTATGTCTTGGTCAGTCTTTCCATCGGGTGGAACACGTCTGGTAACGCTTAATACACGAAAACCTAACTGAGTGGGTTCCAAGTGAATGAAAAACTAACCAAAATATAAATTTGTAAAAGACTGAAAATTGTGTGTAAGGTGAGGTTGAAGAACGCAGTGTAATGATTGCAAGACTCATAAGTCAATTGGCATCGATTCAAGTGCTCGTCGAGGTAAATATTTGCGAGTAATCAGAGAGCTCCCAATAAGATTGCATGCGGTTTACTTGATGAATTACTTTTGCTAACTTGTGTCAAATTTAGCTTAATCTGACAGCACACACGCATGCATACACACACACACACACACACACACACACATATATATATATATATATATATATATATATATATATATATATATATATATATTGTTATTAATTATACTATTTAAAGAAAACTTTATATAAAGTGCTTTAACAAGTATTATATCCAGAAATTCCTTTCTGTTTCATTGCATATGTGTAGAGAAGCGAATTTCTAGCACGCTTTTATCTAAACTGGATGTTTTTACGCTAATGAACATGACATTTTGTTTTTAAACCTAGCAATAAATCCATCGATCGATAATTGTTAAAAAGTTAAACGTTTTTAATGTCAGTGTAAATAATATGATGTACTACTTAAATTGAAATTAATGAACACATCAAATAGTGAAGGCGAAGTCATTATGTTGTAAATCGAAGCGGATTTGTTATTTGCAAAAATAATTTTTAAAAAAAACAACCATTTAACCAAGTGGATTGTAAACAAAAATGAGGATTTCATCTCTTTGTTGTATGCGTGCATGGAATCAACAACGATGTGCATGCCTTTTTGTAGCTGCCCTTAGCATCGTATTCGTTAATACGGGCTATCCAAGCGTATACCTGAAATATTTGTTTGTCTTCAAGTGTATAGTTCGCCAATGAGGAAATTATTTGCATAACAGAAGGCACGAACAGACGCACTAATATAGGCATGCATTTTAAGAGCGAACAATACGCGGAGACATCGACGCAATTACAAGACATGATCTGTTAAATGTTCAATAACTCCGCATTGCCTGTATTCTAGTGTTTAGTAACTTTCATGAAATTTAATCGACAAGGCTCATCGAGATATTTGCTAAATTGTTTTCTATGGACTAACTAACAACTGGCGAACTCCGGGCGCTTTATGCATTACTCCAAAAGTATGTGAAATGTGTTTTTTTATTCATTAGTGAAGTCAAATCCGTATCTCTCCAACAACGATGTGACTTTTAAGAGAATCTGACCAATTTTATGCAAGACCCCGGAAGTGCTTCAAAACAACGCATCAAATCTACAAGAATTCCATATTTTTTGTGCAGTTTTGTTGACAAGATTATTCCACAGAAGAACAAGAAGAAACATTGGTATAATTAATGATTAGTTTGCACCATTTGAGCAGTATCCTTGTTAGTCTGTCTATCATCTGTCTTTTATTGGGATTTCTCTCTCCGACATGGGGTTGTGGAAATATCCTACACCATACGTGTAGCAGCTTCAATTTCATTACTGCCACAGTGGTTTTAATGATGTTTGGTCTAATCGGGCTGGTTGCCGTCTTAGCTTGCGATGTTCTCTTTCAATGCCGACCCGTATATAAGGAGGATGTTCGTCTTACAACCGGTCGATTTGTTCTCCTTTGTTTGTCAGTGGTCGCACTGTTTAGTGGTAGTCTAGTTTTCACAGCTTTCTACCAATATATATGGAGTTACTTTTTGGCTGTGTTGGGTACCTCTATGGTGTTCCAAGCTTTTATATTGACAACAATTACCTCACAATGTGTCTATGTAAACAAGCGAGTCCTTGATAACGCGGTAAACTTATAACCGAGGAGCAAGTGAATGCTTTAATAAAGCAAAAGTGGAAGGGAACAGAAGAGGAAGTAGTAGAACGAGGCCTTAACTCAACTGACGAAAAACCTGCTTGATGTAGTCTCTTAGGTACAAATTCCAGAAGAAGGTTCGCGAACGATTGCTTCTCAGTTGTGCACATCAAATAAGAATTATACGCATTTAAAAGGCAATTTTTCTATCATCACATGCTCACAGCATTACTGTTGTAAAGTTAAGCTACAAACATCACGGATCATCGATAACAACTTCTGCTTGTCCATTGCCCGCGCTATTCCAAGATGTTACTTCGGTGACATGGTTGCAGACACATTTCCTCTGGAGTGGTTATTATGACGAAGAAAAACCAAACATTTCCTGATCTTACTCATAAAACGAGCAATTTTTTAAAAAAATTCACAAATAAATACCAGAAAAACAATTTTACAGAATTTGGCATTGGCGTCGCTGTGGGTCAACCAAGCCGAAACAAGTGGCTATTTCAATGCTTACAATAATATTATAAATGAATTTTACTATAAATGAAAGCTTGATATTTAAATATATTCTTTTTACACTCTCTATTATTACATTATTAATTTATTAATAAAGTATTTATGGATTGGTAACCTTGAATTACTGTATGCGATGTTATTCAATAGTACTAATTTTTTTTAAATTTCTTTTTTATAAAAAATGATTATTTCATTTTCGAAATTCAGAATTAATTACATTTTAGTACTCAATCGACAAATACATCAGGAATTCAAGAAACATGTTCTCGCTAAATTGGCAACCATTAGAGTTGATGAAATATTTATTGTAGAATATAACAACCAAAATCAATAAAGTAGTGCATACATTGCTCGGCTTGCAAGCTTACAGCATGCGGAGAGGCGACTGCTGAACTCTAAATTGCATCAATAAATTTGCTTCGACTATTCATTATCCATTAGTATTGATAATGTTGTGGCAGTCTCAGATAATCATATAGCTTATCTTATCATAATTATAAATATTGAGGTCAACCGTCAATTTTGTTTTCCGACAAGCTAGCAGCTAAACACTGTTTGTTGCGGAAACCAATATATATGCAAGTATGTATTAGGTGTTGCGAACAAACTAGGTCAGTTGTGACCAGGTGGATAAACCAAAGGCAGCATGAACGGAAAGTATAATCTCGTGCACATTCGTTTCGTGCTTACTGGCAACTCATCAGTAGGAGCCGGTATTACGCACTTTAACCACTATATATTTGGTTGAGGAATGTGTCCTATTATCCCACATACCTCATCCAAATATAAAGTGGGTAAAGGGCGAAATACCGGCTCCTACTGATTAGTCGCCAGTAAGCACGAAATTAATGTGTACGAGATTATACTTTCCGTTAATGCTGTCTATGGTTTATCCTTCTAGTCACGACTGAAGCTAGCAGTTAACCAATAAATAGGAGATTATTTTAACACCAAAAAATGTTATATAAAAGATGTTTATACCCTGAACGAGTAAGCGAACACATAGATGGAATATCTCTACAAATAATCTCGTCGAAATGGCTCGCCTAATTATGAAGCAGTCGATAGTATAATTTTACACACGGATGTGTAGTCAAACAGTAAAGGAATTAACATCATATAAAGACTCCGAAATTGCGAATTCAAAGTCAAATCACTGTATATGACATATATATATATATATATATATATATATATATATATATATATATATATATATATATATAAGAACCTGTAAAAGATATCAAAACAATGATTGCTGAGTTGGCAAATCGTATCAACAAAATTGAGAATTAACACTTCTGAACACATGTTACTCCAGGTAAACCATACAATCTGGCCTAGATTGATATCTGTAATAACGTTTCGTAGTAATTATTAAATATAAAAATTATATTGATTAATATGAGAATTTATATATTAGCAATTTTGTATTAGGTGTTGAATGTCTAGTATCAAATTAGTTCAAATAGAACGAGAAGGATAAACCAAAGTCAACATGAACTAGCAGTAATCATATATATATATATATATATATATATATATACATACAATTCATGCCTTCTGGCGACACGTTAGTAGAAACCGGTACTACGTGCTATACTCACTATATATTTCTGTCGAGGAATGTGGAGAAACTTGACGGCACTGCTATAATGAATGTGTAGAAAAGCTGTAGTGAGGTAGTATCATATGAAGTCTTCGACAAAGGATTAAAGACAAATTTTATATATATATATATATATATATATATATATATATATATATATAATATACACAGAGCCTGTAACTAGTACCAAAGCAGTGGTTTTAAAATAATGTCTTGTGGCTTATAGTAACAATGATTTCGATAGCAATTTCATTAAATTTGATAATAAAAAATAATTTGGTACACCTGTTACTCCAGCAAATCCATACACCCTGACCACAATAGATATCAGCTATCAAATTTAATGGTAATCATGACATCATTTCATTAAATACATGATAATTATGGACGTTTTGTTGTGCAGAAAACTGTTGTGTTGTTACCACTTACAGGCTCGCCTTTAGTGGATTGGCTTTGAATTCGCATTTTCAAAGGCTTGATATAAAGTTAGTTCCATTACTCCCTGAAAGCACATTCGTACAGAAGAGTGTACCGTCCATGCATCGGAAATTTCTTAATCAAATATGTAATGGATATAAGACGTAGTACCGACTTTTACTGATGAATGATAATATGATTTTTTCTTGTTTGCCTTGATACGATCTTTTGATTAAAAAGTACACAAGCTGCTGTGTGGATTACTGTTCGCAACAACTCCATCTATCAAGATTTCTTGATCTGCATTTTGACTAATACAGGCTGAATTCCATTTTTTGTTTGCTTCTTGAAGATATTTCGGTGATTCTTGCCTGTCGCCTCTTTCAGATCACCCATAATCACTAGTTATAACAAAAACCACATATTGCGCTTCAATGCAATTTGGATTTATTTGTCACTGGGATCACAATACCTAACAGAAAATTACTCCGCACGCGGAATCATTTTGGACAGGACTGGAAGAGTTTCCAATAAGGATTGAACCGGTCTATTGGATGAATTATGCGAAACGGCAGGACATATGTTCATTACCTGACCCCTGTGCGCAACCACGTGTTTGCATCCACTGCCTTTATGGTTACTCCTGATAAATCAGCTTCCTACTTTGGAAGCCTTTTTAAACGAAAAGCTCATTCTAAAAATAATTCGATAATTATTAAATCATTTCATATGGGGTGTATAAAACAAATATTCTTATGCATGTAGATGGTAAATTCATATTAGGTCATTCTAGTTTAACTTATTTTGGGTGAACATAACATTTATTGATCAAAACACACACTCACACATGACGTAAATGGTAAATTCATAAATAGTTATTCTAGTTGAACATAATTGGATGAACATAACATTTATGGATATATACACACACGCACACGTGACACGAAATTATCTAGTCAATGGTCAGTTTGAGGTAGAAATTAAACGAACATTGGTTGCGTGGGCGGTGACAACAATTATTATAATCAAGCTTGTTGTCTTGATATAGGCACCTGACCCGCAAATTACTTACACATATATCAATATAAACAAAGAATTGTTGTGTAGAAAAGGCAATTCATCCAGTAGACCGATTTCGTCTTGATTGGGAACTCATCATGTACTGGCCAGAATTTGCCGCGGACAGGTCTCGAACCTGGTCACGTCTGCTTTGCAATCTAGTGCTCTAACCACTGAGCCACCCTGCCGAACACTACACACAATTTTCAGTTATAAACTAACTAATGTAAGTTGGTTAGTCTAGTTTTCCTTTAGGTGGAGCTCATATGGCATACATTTAGACCCAAAGTTCCAACTAACCATCCCAAATCTGTTATTACTGAACAGACACCACACTACATGCGGAAGTGGTATTAAAATGAATATTTATATAATTAAACGAACATTTTTTGCGCAGTCGGTGATAGCAATTATTATAATCAAGTTTGCGGTCTTGATATAATAACCTGGCTCATTAATTATTTACATATGTAAATACAAACTAAGAATCATATATATATATATATATATATATAACTGAAAATTGTGTGTAGTGTAGTGTGCGGCAGGGTGGCTCAGTGGTTAGAGTACCAGATTCCGAAGCAGACGGGCTCAGGCTCGAACCCTGTCCGCGGCAATTTCTGGCCAGTACATGATGAGTTCCCAATAATGAAGAAACCTATCTTCTGGATGAATTGCCTTTCCTACACTATACAATTCTTAGTTAATATTGACATATTTAAATAATTAATGAGTTATAAATGAAATGACTAGAATAATTATCACGCTTGCTTCATTGGTTTGTTTCTTAAAATTTGTGATAATGGGCTAACTGAAGAAGTGTAGAAAAGTCAATTCATCCGGTAGACCGGTTTCGACACTATTGGGAACTCATCACGAACTGTGCAGAAGTTGCTGCGAACAGGGCTGGATTCTGAGAACGTCTGCTTCGGAATCTTGTACTCTAACCATTGAGCCATCCTGCCGCACACTACACACAATTTACAGTTATATACTAACTTATGTTTCGTGGTTAGCCTATCCTTTATGTGGAGCCTATATAGAATCACTTTAGCCTTAAAGTTCCAACTAACCATTCCAAATCTGTCATTATAGAAATGATATCATGTTACATGTGGAAGTGTTATTGAAATAATCATTTATACATTTAAACGAACATTGGTTGCGTGAGAGGTGATAAAAATTACTTTAAATCAAGTTCCGATCTTGATATGAACACCTGACTCATTTTTACATACATTTGTCAATATAAACTAAGTATTATATAGTGTGGAAAAGGCAATTCCTTTAGTAGACCAGTTTCGTCCATATTGGGGACTCATCATATACTGACTAGAGTTTTCCGTGGAAAGGGCTCGAACCTGGGCACTTCTGCTTCTGAATCTGGTGCTCTAAACATTGATCCACACTGCTACGTATTATTGTTAGTTTCGAAGAGCTGACATATACTCATTCACGTATAAGAGACGGCGTATCTAGTAGCAAGTTAGTTTATAATGTATTAGAGGAACTTGCTTAGTCTTTATTACGCCTTCTATTAATATTGCGTTTTGCATATACTCGTTGTCTTAAATGAACATTGATTTAATGAAATACGCCATTTTTAGTGAAGTCTTTTGATAAAACTACTGAATAAAATATAAGATCTAGGAATGTAAACCGAAAATGTCTTTCATAGAAATAGTCAACATTTACATCCATTTAATTATTAAAATCTACTTTTACACTTATCATTTTCATCACAAGAATCATGTAACTCTAATAGTATTTTTCTATTTTCCTCCAAGCTAAACATTTTTCTTTGTTATTTATAATGGGGTTGTCTAGTTGGGTAAAATATAATCCAGTATAGACTGCAACTCTTTAACATTTTGAGGTGTGCAACATTTGTATATAGTCAATTACGTGTCATCAAGGCAAAGTGTTTATATTATGATGCAGAGCAGATGAATAGAGAGTGCTGACGTTAAAAATTACTACTTCACTGTTTATTATTTATGTTAAATAATTTATTTGTTCCTTATTGTTTTAGAAAATTCTGTGTGCTGTTTTGTGTTATTTTTACGTTGGCTTTGGATTTTCCAAATTAAGTTGTGCCCTTATGCGGATTCCTTCAGTGTTTACTTTATACATTTCATCTCGACGAGCTATTTTTTGGGCTAAGGTATTCATTTGACCAGCTTCCACTTGTACCAGCTCTTTTTTAGAACATGAAACAACCATACTACAACATGTAACAATGCGTATGCAGCAACACATTCCCAAGCAAACGCGCCCAGGTTCGAGTCCTGTCCGCGACAAATTCTTGCCAGTACGCGATGAGTTCCCAATAAGGACGAAATCGGTCTATTGGATGAATTGCCTTTTCTACACTATACAATTTTTAGTTTATACTGACACAATTTAAGTACTTAATGGGTCAGGTGTTCATATCAAGTTCGCAACCTTGATTATAGTAAATAAGTTGGGTGTCACTCACATAAAGTGCGCCCCTTAACAAATCAAGTTTAAAAAATAATTTTTTTTAGTATTCCGTAATGATGCTGGGCTGCTGCCTTCAGCACTCCCTTGAGTCTTTTTCTGCTTCAGTCTATCACTCCTTATAGGTTATTCTCTGACAATTAGCTCAGTGCTATTGATAGCAAGATGAACGTTCTATTTCTCATGAGCAACCACTGCAAAACACCATTGATTATTAGTATTTCATTAATAATGGTTTAGTGGATGCTAGAACATTTTTAGTCGGTTTACAGCAAAATGCTAACGACGGCTCTTGGCCAATTCAAATATTCCTATATTTATTTGGTTTACGAATGTAGAAGCCAATAACAATGAAGAAAAGAACTATCGGATAACTTAAAATAAGCATTTGCCTTGAATAATTTAAGTGATTTAAATTGTATTTTGTAAATAGCCATTAGTGACATATTTAAGACTAACTTTCCAATATATACCCTTATTATATTACGATTGAACATGCTACTTATAGTAGCATTTTGTTTATTAGAACATTTTTTGCATTGTAAAATTTATCAGAACTTGTTTTTGAATCAAACTGTATGCTACACAGTAATGTTCTTGGCGTTCAAATTCTAATGCTATTGTTATTAGTGTTTTGCATAACTCTATACATTTCATACACTGTGAATGAAGTTTACAGTTGAACATAATTTTGGCGATAACGGACTGGATCACTATCCATCAAATTTCTTATCATTTACGAATTCCGCCTCAACTTCAGATCTTGATCTTCCATAGAATTTGTACATGGACTGATATGTGTTAAGGCAAGCGAAAATAACAGTAATTTTCGAAATAACGGTACTTAACAAAAATTAATATACAAAAAATTGATCGATATCGTTTGAAGACAAAACAAAAATTATTAAAACAAGCAACAAAACTTACTATAGAGTTACTCATATTAAAAATATCAACAAAGTTAATGCTCTTAAGAAAATGCAAATAAAATGCTTGAAGACCAATTTTCTGGCCTGTGCCACAGTGTCTTCAATGAAATGGCCATACTTAGTGGAACATTCTGAATTGCGTTATGGATAATTTAAAACAGATTTCCTTTGAAATAATCCTAACACGAGATCAAACTAGCAATGTATTCTTAAATGCGCTGATCGAAAATGGTTGACTTTCACGGAAAGATCACTAAAGATCACATTGAAATATTAGATTCCTATATAAAAATGAAGGAAATGTCAAATATTTTCAGGATTTGCCTTGAGTTATTCAATCTTTGATTCTGTATGTTTTCAAGGTGGGAATCGGTAAATTCTTTGTATTGAACGTAAATTCTTCTTTTATTCTGCTGAAAACAAGATCTACCAAAAGTTAGTTCGTCACAGCCTTTATTATGATGACTGGTATGGCCATTTTCTTTTTTGGTCTTTTGCCCAACTAAACTATCATCCTGTATATCTTTTATAGAAATTTAACAACCTATGCAAATCATAATCTAATTACAGATTTTGGAGTTACCGCCCATGAATATATCTTTCGTTATTTTCAATTCGCGAGTAAATTTATCACAGAACTCAACCATACATCACTTTTATGTTAGTACACCTGTGTAAGATGCCTATCCAAGTTTATTTGGCCGATAATGTTCATTCATTTTCATTCATGATAATAGTCTCGCTTTGTTATGCCTTAACGGATTTTATTTTGTAAGATATGATGTTCGTAACATCTTTCGTGGTGAGAAAGAAGAGAACACTGTCGTGACATTTTACCATAGATACGTTATTAATTGCGTATATAAAGCTGAATACTAGTTTCCTCACAAGGCTAAAATTAAATCAAATTTGCATAATATGCCCAGTTATTTTAGCTACAAATCCAGTCAGTGGGCATTCCGTGCAGTGACAGAAGCATTCGTTACTGTAATACTTACATTAGACTCAGCCAATTATTATTACTGACCTTCAACATGAAGGAACAGTTTTGACAGCATCATATAAAACGGCAACTACCACAAGTCTGTTAATGCAGTTAAGTCATGTTAGCTATCAAATCTCACATCACGCTTAAGGAAATTTACAAAAATAAATGTAAGCAAAAAATTATTTTTAGTTGGAAAAATTTGAGGAATGAAGATCCGCAAGCCAAATAGTTTAAGCCGAACAAAACTTACGGTATTTGAATTTGTAAGTCCATCAAAAAATCACTAGACGGTTGAGGGATATGGTTCTTATGGTATTTTTCCACAAAAGGGCAATAATATGTAAGGTTGTATTGTAGTGAAGGAAATAATTAAATAGAGAAGTTTGAACCATACATTCAAATATTTCACCCCTCCCCAATTTCTAAACAGTATAATTCAATAAATTAGAATTTTTCATCCAAATTATCAGGTATTTAAATGAATTCTTTAATTGTTAGAAAAATTTCGTATTTTGGTTATATAGGAAACGTAGTTTTACCTTTTGTTCCTCTAAGTTATATAAATCAATATTTTCTTCATATTTTTTAATTAAATTTAACCATATTACCTTTCGGTAATAAAGCAATACGGATTTGTGTACTTTTTTAATAATTCAAATGAAAATATACACTATTACAATCTATTATGTCATATAATTTTAAAATTAAACATCATGCCTCTTGCACTACCAAATTCGAAAAAATGCGTCTTCTGTCCATAGGTCATGTTAATATAATTTATTACTTAATACTTAAGATAAATAAAATTTCGTTCTTTTTATCAGTCACACCCTATAGCAAACCTTCTATCAGTCAAGCATAACGCCATGCTTCGATTACATGCATGTCAGTTCGTGTGACCTACGGTAATGTTGCTTTAGTTTGTGGCTGCTGTAAAGATTTGGATTGATGTTTATCCATAGCCTGCAAATTAACATGTAATCTTTTTCGCCAACTGAACATTTGCCACAAGTTGTGTTTTACTCCTGTGCGTATTGTGTCGACCCTGAAGATGAACCTGGAAATTCGGGTTCGAAAATTTGGAAAAAGAACAGTGGAAAATCTTGTTACAGCGTCATTTTCAGACAATCAGCTAATTGAAGGCTTAAAGAAGAAGGGACAAGTGAGAACCCATCAATTGAGGCCAAAAATTACATCATCTGAAAATGGAAAAAATTCAAGATTTTACCGACCTATGAGTGCTATCAATTGTCCCGCACAAGAAAAATGCGGTCAAATCCACAACAAGAAGGACAGCACTGCGCAACCGAATGCATCTTTTAACTGAACTATAAATTATAGTTTAGTTATATTTGCTGTTTGTGTAGTCTCAGCTCGCATATTTCAAGCTGCCTAGTTACCCTGTCAATTATGACTTGAAGGCGAGAAGTTAAGCCACGTACTTATGAAAACTAAATAGGCATATTAATTGTAATGTTCTCTGTACTCTTCAATAAATGTGATACCGATGGATAGAGCAATAGAGAGGCAAGCGTTTGCTAAACTACTTTACTTTACTTTACTGCGGCTGACTCCTTTTAGAGGATAAGCCGGCTCCATTGATATCCCGGATTAAGCCTCTCCATGCCGGGCGGTTGGCAGCCATTTCGGCACATAAAGAGGGCCAATGACGCTCCCAGTGACGCGGACCATAAACATTGCGTAAACCTAGGAGTTCCATGTCCGATTTGATTGTTGCAAGCCATGTCTTCAGTTGCCTACCTCGGCGGCGGCGCCAGTTTGCACATTGACCTGGGTTCATCACCTGCCGTACCAGTTCGTCTTCGTTTGCTAAACGCATTGAATTAAATTTTATTATGAATACTTTGGCACAAAACAGTGTTATATCAAATATGTACGAAGCTTAAACAATAATTGATTGCGCGGTAGGTGGTAACAGTTTGTTAAATCAAGTATGCGAGCTTGAAGCAGCCGACATTTCCAGTCACTTACAATGTATGCAAGTCTACTAGAGGTGAGAGCCGTATATCTTATTTTGCTTTCCATATATATGCAATACGGTTTGATCCTCGCTAGTCAGTTTGCCGTCGTACTCTGATGATGATCATGGAAGGTCGAAACGCGTCAGAGCGTGCGACTGGCGGTAGTTTTGTTATGTTGTTCGACGACTGGTTAAATACAATGGGATTGGTGTTTACTTCAAGCTCTCAAACTTGATTTAAAGAAATAAACGAAGCTTGTAAATGGTTAAAACGCAATAAATTTCAAATAGGCTAAATTTGACCAAAATTGAGACAAACAAAAATTTTTAAAGACCTCCAAATCGAGATAAACCTAAATATGTCTTCGATTGACATTAGTTATCACATTTTTGCGTTAATCATGACAGGATATAATATTAATGTATTCTTAATTCTATTAGGCATTCCATAACACGTAATAATGTTTTTGTAGTAGAACCTAAAGTAGAATCAAACGTCAGCATAAATAGAAGGTATAATACCATCTACGCATACATTTATGGATTATTGGCGACTTATAAATCGCATTAATAAAGACTAAATGAATTTGATTCCACTGCTGCTTTATTACATACACGTACATAATATTGCGCCGTCCAGTTTTCCCATATTATTTAACCAATAATATAGTGGGTTTTAGGTGTAATTCCAATCCCTACAGGCGAACCATCAGTAAGCATGAGATTATAACTCTTCTTAATGATTGTTTGAACATGTCCTTCTGGTTCTACTTGAACTAACTTGGTACATGTTACGCAATACTAACTACGTATCATATATATATATATATATATATATATATATATATATATGTATATATATATGTATGTATGTGTGTGTATTTTCTATGCATTAGAAAATATAATTTAAAAAATTCTTGTTCCATATTCTTGATGGCATATCATAAATTTCAAATACACAAACATTGGTAAACAAATTAACCGTTTTAATTTATGTTAGAAACGTGTTTATGCCCTGCTTATCTTGGATTAAGAACGCTTCGTAGTTTTCCAAATGGAAAATTCTCAGAATCGCTGAGTTATATGCAGCGGAGCATGATTTTGTGTTAAAAATGGCGATTTGTATTTTTATCAAGAAATTTTAGAACCTAACATATTACAAGTTTCCACGTTTTAAATGTTATTTCAAGGACTGAACAGTTAAAATGGACTTTTAATGGGCCACTGCGAATATTGTTGATATATCATGTCGTGGATCGTGATGGCATCTTTAGCAGTTGTAATACATTGTATAATATGATTTCAGTCATTTGACAAAGGTGATGAATGATCAATACAATACTCTTGAAAATATCTCAAATTTATACGAGAACGCTAAAATTGATATCTTTATAAAATCAGTAATGTCCGAATATTTATTATTAGACGAGACACCAAAAATGCTACAAGCACAAACAATGAACGTTTTGAAAATATTACCAACTTGAAATTGAAAAGCACATTCCGCAATGACGTGAAATTTTCGAACTGAGATAGAATCATAATTATCAAAATGAAACAGTTGATTGTGTAAAACTTTCGAATCGTTCATAATATGGCTTAATCAGTGCCAATAATATATATGAAGCCCACTCAATCTCATTAAAATTCCGTCATTGCAGATTTATCTCTCCATGTGAATAAGAAAACTAAGATTAAAGTGCAACAGGATGCTGGTGAAATTAAGTATGTATTAGGTGTTGCGAACCTAGCAACAAATTAGTTCAGTTGTGACCAGAAGGATAAACCAAAGTCAGCATGCAAATTCATTTCGTGCTTACTGGCGACTCATCATTAGGAGCCGGTATTACGCCCTTTAACCACTGTATATTTGGGTGAGGAATTTGGGATAATAGGACGGTACAATCTCCTAGACGAAATCGTTTAAATTGTGCAAAATACTGAGATTTTCTACGATTGACGTAATTAAACCTGCAGAATTACCTATCATATAGAGTCCTATGTTATGCAGCCAGCGATATTGAAAATAAAATACCGTCGCGGTTTTATTGTTGAACGTTACATTTTATTTTTTATGCTTTTATCACACAAATATAATCTACGTAAACCAAACGGGTCGTTTCATCCCCAAAATGGGCCGTTGATTTATAGTTAAATATGATCCTTAGCTGCCGACATGTTTGTTTAGATCTCAGTCGAAACACGGCATAAATTTCCAACCACCAAAGTAAACAGGTAAACTGAGTAAGACAGATGAATAACATACATTCTGTATCGAATAAAACATAGCATGTCTAAATATTTTTAAATAACATTTTTTTGCCTGGTAGGGAGGTTAATAGTTATCTTTTCCTTGTTTTGCGTAACAAGTTTTTTCCAACCACTGTCTTCGTTTGTATTTTGAATATTTGGGAAGCCTTTTTAAACTGTAAGCACACCTCACCAAGCGTAAGATAATTATTATGCTAAGTGGTAAATTTGGTCATCTTAACCATAAATGACTTTTTTACGTGATAAGTGTGTGTTATACATGTGTGCATAAGGATTTCTGTACGTGTCCACCCATCCACGTAATGCTCCGGGGATGTAACTGATGTAGGTAAGCGTCAATCGTACCGGTGTGTCTGTGTTCGTTTAGAACTGAGAAGTAATCGGTTACATATAATTAACTTCAGGTATGAGTTCTTATAAGTGAAACTAAAATTATTAATGTCAATTCCTCTTTGCATATTTTAAACTTACTTATATAAACTTACTTTGCTAAATAAGCTATTTACGAGTGACAGCAGGCAAGGAAAGAAGAAAGATAATCTGAATAGAGTGGCCACAAATTCCTTTCAAGGTAAAAATTCAAAAGTGAGTAATATACTAATGTTCATTAAGATAACAATTTAAAATAAATGAGACTCAGAAAGAAATAAGACAATTGCCAACTGACTGAAAGCTAACAGTAATATTTTGAAAGGTGCTATTTAATGTAAAGGTAAAATTATATGTGTGACACTCAATAAGACACCTTCATATGACAAGAAATAAAGTCTGAAGCTATAAGGTAATCCTAAAATTAGTTGCGAGATCGTTCAATATTCATCCTCCTCCATCTGTAATATAAAAGTAATCAAAGGTTCTTGCACTTTTACTTGTGCAAATAACAGATTCAGATTCGAGCAACCTCCGCTTCCTACTACTATTTAATGCTGTATTCCAAATCTGTTTCATTCATTTTGCTATCTCTCGATTCACTGATCAATCTTGTTGAACTATTATGACCATATATTGATACGCGTCTGCAACCATTCCAGTTAATTATATGCCCTTTCTCTACTGAATAACGTGCAAGATCTAATTTATTATCATGCCCATGTTTAAACAATTTTTTAAATTAGTTGCATGCGGTTCTGTGTTCTCCTCTTCTCACTTGAATTCTGTGCATGGTTTTACCCAAATACACGGAATTACAGACCTTACATGAAATTCTATACACTTCTGATATATCTAACATTTCAACTGTCTCCTTTTGTTTTGGAAATAAAAGATCTGATTTTAAATGTTACGTATATTACATTTCAATGATACCTTTTTTATTTTCCTAATTGGTTTTGAGTCAGGTATTTCCATGACAATTCGATTCTCTTTTATTCTATCTGACTTCACGTATTTCTTCTTGTGATTCAATTTAGTTATGACACTCACCATAGTTCCATCTACTAAATTTAGACGGAACCCATTAGCAAGTAAGTTGTCCAGATATCTAACATACGTTTTATATCTGTTAGTTTCAAACTCCAAATTTTCAATAGTTTAAAGATAAATATTTTCATTTAGTAATAGCGATTTGATCATAAATTATTACTTCGTATCTCATTTTATCTTTTAACTTATGTTCCTTATGGAGTGTAACACTTAATGATAAACCTTTACGATAAATAGCACATCTTTAGCAATATTACTACAATATTTGATTCAGAATACAGTTTTCTAACTTTTTTCTGACTCTCATTCACCTGATCTTATTTTCTTAATGAAACGTTTTATTTAACACTAGCTGACCCGTCCCGCGCTACTGCGACCTCACAATAATTCAAATTTATGGAGATTAATTTTGCTAAAATTTCAAAACACGACGTCAGTTTTCGTGGAAACCTATTCTTTTTGATAATAAAAAATATTAAATTAACATTTAAATTAATTGAACTACTACAGTGCTTGTGAATACACGATATTTTTTGTTCTTTTACCCGGCGTGTATACGAACAAATTCGATGGTCAATTATTATAATCAAGTTTGCGAATTTGATATAAACACCAAACCAATTAATTACTCATATTTTGTCAGTATAGACAAAGAATTGTATAGTGTAGAAAAGGCAATTCATCCAGTAGACCAGTTTGCAGCTTTCGCCACATATACATATATAGGCAATACTATTTTACTATAATTGATTGCGCCGGTGGTGGTAACAATTCTTTAAATCAAGTTTGCGAGCTTGAAGTAAACACCAATTCCATTGTATTTAACCAGTCGTCGAACAACATAACATAACTACCGCCTGCCACAACGCACTGACGCGTTTCGACCTTCCATAATCATCATGGTAGTACGACGGGAAACTGCCTTATAGCATTTTTAAAAGTTCTCGATTTGAATTGCTTCTCGTAATTTTTATTGAGTTGAGCTTGGAAAAAGTCATGTTTACATAAAAGGTTAAGAAAACAAAAGTTCCTACGCTTTTGGGTTCAAGTGTCAAAATATCATCTTGCATACAACCAATCTGAGTCATATATAGATAGTGACCATCCCAGGAAGTGGTAGAATTTGTGTAGCGAAATTGGTGCGAATCCGTGCAGCCGTTTTCATTTTATTTGCTGACGTATATAAATACATACAGACAAACATTTATTTTTATATATGGCGATATATAAAATCAATTTAAAATAAACATAACATATTTGGATATACGAAATTGTGACACGCTCTAGTGCTAAAGTAATTACTTTTTTCATTAAATGGAGGCAGAGTATACAGGTTTGATCAAATTATTCGAAATAACTTTTGGCTTGCATATTTTAAAAAACAGTAAATGAGCTTCCGACATTGCCGACTATCGATCTTGCATTTTTAATTTATTCAATTTTTATTGTACCCTTCTAATGTGGCAAATCAAAAAGAAATTTTATCAGATACATGTAACGCTTCTTTCTCACTATCTCCTCAAGTATCTAATAATGAACATATCTTTATATATAAATTGGAAGGCAAAACAAGATAGAAATATGTAAAAATAGAGTGTGAAAAACGGAAACCAATCTAATTGCGTGCGTCACATCCAGTTCAAGCTCAATGCTTGTACGTGCTTCTTCTGCTTACATAAATCCGGCTGCAATTTGTTTATCCATAAGGCTTCGTATGTGGCTAGCTCCCTTTTGTTATTGCATTTAGTAATTACTTTGAATGCTACGTCTGTAGAACATACGTGCGATGTTTCGATGATGTGTTGCGCAATAGCAGACGTGTATTCACCATTTTATTTAAAACAGGCGTTCAAGTTGCAATGTTCTCTCATTCGAGTAATTAACCGTCTGGTCGATCGGCCTATGTAAGTTGATCGACAACTTGCGCATGTATATTGGTAAATAATATTTGATGTCGACATTAACGGCTGTTTCTCTTTGATTGCTGGTAAAGGCAAGTGTGTTACCCTAAATAACACTCGAAGTTTAGCTGCATTAAATGTGCGTGTTAATGCTGCTTCAACTTTCTTTTGTGCCATTCGGGAAACTGCATCCCCCTTAAATGGGATGTTCAGGTAGACTGTTTACTTTTCTGGCCCGAAATACGTCTGTTTCTGTTTAATTCCCCTTTTAATAATTGATTCAATTAATTAAAGCTCGTATTTCAAAAGAGTTATTCAATTTTTTTACTTAAGTAGCATGATAATAAACCTCAAATTATATTAGTTGGACTTTTTATATATTGAGGCTTAAGTGTCAATATATCATCTTGCACACAGCCAATCTGAATAATATATAGATAGTGACCTTCCAAGGAAGTGGTAGAATTGGTGTAGCGAACTTGGTGCGAATCGGTAGAACCGTTTTCATTTTATTTGCGCCCATACGTACAGATAAACATTCATTTATATATATATATATATATATATATATATATATATATATATATATATATATATATATATATATGTGTGTGTGTGTGTGTGTGTGTGTAAAAGATAATAAGTGTAAACAAGTATTACATGTTCAAAGAGAAACTTACACTATTCATTTTATTTTCAATTATATCAATGCACACCGGAAGTTAATTATATGTGACAGATTACTTCTCATTCCTAACACCGGCATGATGTACGCTTACCTAGTGAATCTTCCATAAGTTTCATTGGAATAATAGAACATCATTTTTAAATGTGGACGCGTACAGACATCTGTATTTACGCATGTTTGGCACATTTATCTATTCAAGTCATTTATGTTCATTAGATCTACCTGTTTGTATAAATAAAAGCGTTTAAATGAAATTTAAAATTTCATTAAATGACTGTCAAATGCTTGGTGAGATGAGCTATCCGTTTTAAAATGCTTCCGAAATTTTCCGAGCACAAAAAAGACAGTAGAAGAAAAAGCCCTGTTTCGCAAAACGAGAGCCAGATAAATAAAACTAGATAAAAGCTTCCGTGGGCGCTTCCACTACCACTTATGAAACTAATAGTTGCCATAAAATTTAAAAATCCCTGAAACATTTCCGAGCATGAGATGTGAGTTTACCGTAAAGTCTTTTCCATATTAGTGAATGTAATGATATTTAGTTTCATGCCCCAGTTCAATATAAGGTTAAATATATTTCTTGCATTGATGACAAAGTCACTGATAGGGCATTCACATTATACCACCTAAATTTAGACATCGAATGACAATTGATTACGCAGATTATGATAAGCATACTTAAATCAAGTTTACCTACATGAGATAAACAACAATTCAGTGGTAATTCTATCGTCTGTCGCACGTACTTACGTGTTTAGAAATTTTATGGTCATAATCAAATCACGACAGCATTCTGGCTAATGTGTGTCAACCATAATGCATTTTTAATGAAAGCAAAATTAGATATATGGCTCTCAACTCTAGCAATCACACACATAACGTAGAGGAATGGAAATAATGGTTGCAGAATTTCTATGCCGTCATGAACATGAACTTTTGCAGCATTCGCTACATGGATATAAGTTATAAAATTGAACATCGTTTTCGCTGATGGTGATAGCAATTATTTTGATTAAATCAGTCATACAACAAAGCAGGACTGCGGTCAGCCACACGAGCAGACGCTCTTGGACCTTCCGCGATTATCGTCGGAGCGCAACAGTAATTTGACTAACATGAGTCAGCCCACAATTCATAAATAGGAAAAATAAGACACTCACTCCAAGTAGTCTCCTCATTAGTCATTTTGCCGTCGCGCTCGAATAGTGACCATTCGAGGTCAGAACATGTCGGTTAGATCAAGTGACTGTGGATTTGCTCTGGATAAATCAGATGCGGCTGCTCTTTATTGCAGGCGAAAAAACATGATAAGCGTAATAGCATAACTTATATAAATGTGGTGAAAGGTGCAAAGAGTTACTGTTCTTGAATACATAGAAATTTTGTTGAGTACAATATATGCGACAATACTTGGATTGAGAACTGAAGCAAACGTTTGAGAAATTGGTATTTCGCCAGAAGATAGATAAAAGCTAGCGTTGCAAGTGCTGCTAAGGAATTAACAATTCTCAGGCGAGTCATTTGAATCAAAGAATTCTCTAAATTTCTTTGCTGTAAAACTAATTAATTTGGGGCAAACTTACCTGATATAAAAGTTTACACAGAAGAACATATCGGCTATGCTGGAAACATAACAGAAAGGCGATTATGGATATATGCGCTATTGCAGTGGCGTTAACAATTAAATTTAGCACGATACAAATGGACGAAAAGGTGACAAATGTCGGCGATGTCATATCCAAAGAAGATTATTAGATATTAATTCTAATGTAGGGTGATCGTTTGGTGTGGTCTGGTGTTACTCACCATACTTGCCTGACCTAGCCAAGAAACAGAAACTCATATGGCAGTTAGGTAGTTACAAGGCTTCAGTCCATTGGATGGAGAAGATACAACAGTCCCTCGATCAATAAAAACAAAAAATTGTGTATCCACCGATTATGCCATTTATAACATGTCAAATTTCGCATGCTATTGATGTTTTAGATGTCGGCACCGGAACAGTGTTTCTAGCCAATGGCGAACCAGCGAAATTCCATGGTCGCACTTTATTTTAAGCGGATTTTAACTGTACTGCTACCGAGAAGTCGCTCCTGGCCGTGCAGTGAAAAAAGTGCACATTGTGGCACTTTATCATAAGGGATACGGAAGATGTGTTGCATTTGGTGTCGGTCTGCTTCGTGAAGCTTCGCATTCATTGAGCAGTTTTGGAGATGACTGTGTATGAGCTAGCACTGAATGTATTGAACCTTATACTTTTTCTTAAATTAACTCCAGTGTTGCGCAATAGAAAAGCACAGTTGAAATCAATCGTGGTATGATGAGGTGTTGCTTAGATAATATATGATGGTTCTTCAGGTGAATAGCATGCTGGTGTCCACTGAAACAGAATATTCTCCGGTCGTGTCGACGACGAGATTGAGTTTCGCTTGCTCAGCAAGCTGGCTTTACGAATAGACGGCATTCAATATCAACAGCCCGAGATTTTGGAGCGTGACAAAGCGTTGTCACGCAATATGCTGTCGCACCAAATGTAGGCCTAATGTAAACATCTCATTAGTAATCAATTGTGACCCTGCAACAACGTAAAGATCTCCAAAAGCAAGCAAACATCGTTGCAAGCCATTAACAGCTTTCATATATTATTGGCGAGGTGGATGATGGGAAGAATACTGTTTTTATAAAAATTTCCTCAACAATTGCGTTGAAGAGATGGGGTAATGTATGCAATTTAACTTTGTAGAAGTTAGTATGAGTTGCAAGGATACAAGTATTTTTAATCCTACTGAAACCGAAGTAGATAAACGTACCTATGGCCCGTAGCCATAGAAATTCCGGCTTGACGACCGGCGGGCTCAAGCTAGTCAACCTGGGATTGGTAACATGAACCTTGCCGGGCCATAAAGGGACAGCCGTCATCCTGTTTCATGTGAAGCCTCGAGTTTGGTCTAACTGCACTGTAACGTTTCGTTAAATGTGTAGTGACGGAATGAGAGCAAGCGTTCCAGACGTGAGGGGCAAGTTTCGGCTGCTGAAGGAAACTCTGGCCACTGACATCTGGGCAGATAGTGCTCATCAGCTATGGTTGGCAGACTATCTAGGAGAAGGAAAACTCAGAATAAAAACCATCACTAGGAATGGGCGACCTAGTGTTCTTTAACAGTGCACATATAACCATGACAAGTACAACTAACAATAATTACATACTGCATCGGCCGTCGCGCAGTATAAAAAGGGTCGCCTTATCTGCTGAGCCGTGCAGGGTGGATAAGCGAAAACAGGCTACTGCAGGCAACTCCAACTCTATCTTCGATTCTGCGTCCTTTCCTTCCCCTTCCTCTTCTCAATCTTACAATAACACTCTTTTAGATACTATAAATATGGTTGGTTTAGATCATAACACTGAGCCCAATACTAGGTTGCCAAATATCGAAAATGGTTCTAGTAGACGATCATTCATTAAACCTAAGTTAGGTTTTAACGTAGGCGCATTTAATGTGCGAACATTAAAACAACTTGGACAGCAAGAATCTCTTGCTCGTACGTTGGATAAATTAGAAATCGACATATGTTGCGTATCTGAAACCAGAATACAGGATCCTACGTGTATTACAGAACTAGTTGCACCATCCCTATCTACGCGTTATTGGCTTCGAACATCTGGTTCCACAGAGTCCTCTCAAGCCGGTAAATGGGGCGTCGGTATTGCCCTTAGCGCGCGAGCTGAAGCTTGCTTAATTGAATGGATCCCTTTAAATAGTCGATTGTGTGCGGCACGTTTAAATACATCTACTAAAATCAAAGCAAAAAACCGTTATCATCGTTGCCTCTTCGTTGTATCTGCATATGCTCCTACCTATTGCAGCACAGAAGAAAGCAAGGACGCTTTTTACTCCGAATAAAGCTCCTTACTAAATAAAGCACGAAGTTCGGATATAGTCCTGATTATGGGTGACATGAATGCTCAAGTTGGTCGCTTAAGCAACACAGAATTTCATTTAGGTGGAAGATACACTCTAAGCTCGACTCGCAATGATAATGGTGAACGGCTTTTGGATAGCTGCGCTGAACATAGACTATATTTAAGTAGTACAAATTTCAGACGTAGTGTTAAACGTTGTACTACATGGCGTCCTCCAGCACCCGGACAACGGTGGACTCAAATAGATCATGTAGCAATTAGTTATAGATGGCGTGGTTGCATCCAGGATTGTCGCTCTTTTTGGAACAGTTATGTCGACTCGGACCATGCATTTATCCGCTGTAGATTTGCTCTAAAATTTTCCGGGAAAATAATTAAGAATAAACCCCATATTGATTTAGGCAAACTCGAACAACCGTCCATTCGACAAAACTATGAAAATATCCTTATGGCTAATCTAACTGGTCTGAATAGCGAAAATCCGAATATACTTTGGTCCAAGATAAGTTCCACTATGTACAATGCAGGTACTACTGTATGTGGCATAGCAGGCCCCCGTAGAAATAATCACTGGCTCTCTGTAAAATCTATGGAGATACTCGAAATAAGGCGCCAAATTCCACCTGGCTCGACTCATAATAATACCCGTCGCAATATAAGACGCCAACTTAAGCGCAGTCTAAAAGGCGATCTCGAAAACTTTTGGAGCAGAAAGGCTGAAGAAATGGAAGTAGCTTTCGCGTCAGGTAATAGTCGCTGTTTGTTCCAACTTATCCGCACAACAGGTCCGAGAAAGTTAAAAGTTAGCGAAACTATAAATGATAGTAACAACGAATTAATAACCGATAAAATAAGTCGTCTTGACAGGTGGGCTGAACACTTTAGAGATCAATTTTCTTGGCCACCCGCGTCAGTTCCGCTTCCCGAAAGCATGTCTGCATCAACAGTGTGGAATGTTAGTCCCGAAGAACCATCCGAGTTAGAAGTACGCGATGCAATCCTATCTCTTAGGCGCCGCAAAGCCGCCGGCCCCGATGATCTGCTTCCGGGATCGTTTAAGGATGGTGGCGATATAATTTCAGGAGCGTTGACCAAACGTTTTAATACTATATGGAATGAGGAAACAGTACGACTTGACTGGAATGAGTCGACCATCATTCCCCTCTTCAAAAAAGGCAATCGTAATTTGTGCGATAACCATCGTGGTATAAGTTTGACTCCGGTCGTATCAAGGTTATTTGCTTCGATTATCCTACGTCGTCTTAGCGCTTCACGTGAATCACAAACAAGAGAAGAACAGGCCGGATTCCGCGCAGGACGAGGTTGTATAGATAATATTTTTACGTTAAGGCAAGTTCTCGAACAGAGACATTTATATCACCGTCCCACAATAACCGTCTTTCTAGACTTCAAGGGTGCATTTGATTCCGTGGATCGCAATGTTTTATTCCATATCTTGTCGAAAAGCGGTGTGCCCACTAAATTTGTTAATATTATACGAGCTCTCTACACAAATACTTCTGGTCGCGTTAAGGTTTACAACGAATTAACGCATAACTTTACAACCAGCAGTGGTGTTCGTCAAGGTTGTCCACTTTCCCCATTTTTGTTTAATTTTGTAATCGATGCTATTATGAACAACACTCTCTCACACATTCAGGACGCTGGAGTTGAAGTTCTCCCGGGAGATAAACTAGTCGATCTTGACTATGCGGACGATATCGTACTATTATTCGACAATCAGCATGCTGCCCAGACCACCTTAAATAGATTAGCAGACGTTGTTCCGTCTTTCGGTATGAAATTCGCACCCTCTAAATGTAAGATACTGTTACAGGATCACCCACCACTCACTCCAACGTTGCGACTGCAGAATGAAGATCTTGACATAGTCGACAGGTTTACATATCTTGGGAGCTCCATCAATAACGTAGACAATATGTCCGACGAGGTGAGAATACGGATCGCGAAAGCTAGAGTAGGTTTCTCGAACCTTCGTCACTTATGGAGAAACGCGAATATTTCACTTTGCCTTAAAGGTCGTGTTTACAATGCATCTGTACGCGCAGTCTTACTATACGCTAGTGAAACTTGGCCTCTTAGAGTTGATGATCTGAGACACTTACAGGCATTCGATCATCGTTGTTTGAGAAGTATAGCACATGTTGGTTACCAACAACGAATAACTAACGTTGACATCCGTAGACGTATTTTTGGATCTGACAATAAGTGCTCGTCTTTAGAAAAGCAAATAAGGCTCCATCAACTTCGTTGGCTCGGTCACGTTTTGCGTATGCCCTCATTTCGATTGCCCAATAGAGCTCTGTTCTCTCATCCAGCACCAAATTGGCGTAAGAAACAAGGTGGGCAGATTTTGACATGGCAGAAACAATTAAAGTCACTTACATCCAAATTGGGTAGTATAGGATCCACTCGTCTGCCGGGATGGGGTCCTCGTGCACATCACAGTTGTTGGTTAGAAACCCTTAGAGATATGGCAGCGAATCGAGCTCAGTGTCGATCTTGTTTCAGATGTATAGTAGAATCATCTTCGTAACTTTCTTTTCTTAGTAGGGCAAAGTTAGTTGCGAGGTTTGGTTTGTTTATGACGTGATACAGTGAAATCCGCAAGGAAGCTGTATTGCTGATGTCGCCTTGCCCGAATGCTAACTTGGCCATAATGGTGTTGTGGAGAGGTTTAGTTTGCCTCATTTCTGTGAGTTATCCTGATAAATTTACTCATAGTAGCAAGGTTTTCCTTCTCTCTCTACCCCTTTCCCTCTCTCGTAAATCTCAATAATAATTTATCGAAATTCACTTATATACTTTTTTTCACTCCTTATGGTTATATGGCAGTGAAACATTAGTCACTTGACTTTTGTGTGGCTGGAAATGATGATGATGAAGATAATGATCAAATTGAAAATTAAAACCAGAATGCGCTATTTGTGATATTCATTGCTCCTTAATTGAGCAAAATTATTAAAAAGAATGACTAAAATTCATCCGAAATTAAGTTTTAACTAAATATTACTCGTTTTCTATTGTTTAAAAGGTGATAGTATTGTAGCTAGATAAAGAATTATTGAGGATTATTTATAAGTGATAATTATATAATGATAAAAAATTATTTATTTATTATATACAAAATTAATCAATAACATAAAAGGCATAAGCATGCTAAATATTAAATAAGATTTAAAAATAATTATTTTCATGATCAATAAAGTAAACTAAATTTTAATAATAGGCCAATGGGCACTCTGTCTTACCAAATAATGTTAATTACTGCTGGGAACAACATTTTAAAATGACAATTCTTGTGGAGACTTGTTTTTTATATTTCTTCTAAGATCCTATGAATAAAGATTTAAAGGTTTTATTAAAAATGTTTTCTGAAATCTACACATAAGGAATAATTACCTGATGTGCGTTTTGACTAACGCAGCTTTCATTGTTCCAGTAGTTTTCTTTTTTCGAAATATTTCGGCTAAAATTATCGATAGCCTTCATTAGTCGTAATGTACCTCACAAGTTTAACAAATGAAAATATTGAAGCAAGAGAGTTATTTCCTCTAAGTTTAGCCGAAATATTTCGAAAAAAGAAAACAACTGGAACAATGAAAGCTGCGTTAGTCAAAACGCAGATCAAGTAATTTCAATTAATCTAGGTTCGCAAAACCAATCTTCATTCAAGAAGGAACAATAAATTGAAAACGGCTAGAGATTGTATTATTTAGTTTAGAAATAATGGAAATTCGAATTCAAATGAGTGGACACACCCATAATTATATCTTAGTAAGGAACATCCGAAACACAATTTAACCACTGAAGAACAGTGTTGGTTATTTTGTACTGAAAAGAAAAGCCATATTTCAGAATTACTGCTAGCAATGCCACACATAGTAAAAGAGCAAATCGCGAAGCTGAATGAACAGCACTGCAATTTTTTAAATAAAGTTTGCGAGCTTGAAGTAAACACTAATCCCATTGTATTTAACCAGTCGTCGAACAACATAACAAAACTACCGCCAGCCGCAACGCACTGACGCGTTCCGATCTTCCATGATCATTATCAGAGTACGACGGCAAACTGAGTATCGAGGATCAAACCGCATTGAATATATATGGAAATAAAATTTAGATAAGCAGGCTCTCACCTCCAGCAGTCTCGCACACATTAAACTTGACTGGAAGTATCGGCTGCACAATTTATATGCAGTCATGAACATTGACTGCTTGCAGCTTTCGCCACACACATATATATAGGCAATAAATTTTGCAATAATTGATTGCGCAGGTGGTGGTGACAATTCTTTAAATCAAGTTTGCGAGCTTGAAGTAAACACCAATCCCATTGTATTTAACCAGTCGTCGAACAAAATGACAAAACTACTGCCAGTCACAGCACTGCAATTTAACTTAACACTAAGTATAAACAATTCGACTCATTAACACTGGCTAAGCTTGGATTAACATGCATACTTCGCATGGTTGGTAGGTTTGCTCACCTGGTGGAATTTACTTTACGAAGACTGAAAGTATTGTAATATATTCAAGACAGGTTTTTGTACCGTTTTTATACACAATGCCTAAATATTCTGGACAGTGGCAAAAAATCTAATCCACAGAAATCAATCATTAATGAAAATATATTTTCCTCAAAGGACTGCTATTGCAAATGTGGACATTGTGCACTGAGAAGTAACTCACTGGTTCTTCCACTAAATGTCTGGTACATGGCAGAAGAGTTTTACTTCATGGAACAGGTGTCATGACTTATGCTATTGTGCGTGAACAGCAGCACAGTAGACAGAATCGCAGATGCACTTGCCAGACTTATTGGTGCTCTAAATGTCTATGAGTTATTATTAGATTTCCAATGAAATGTAAAAGCAACGTCAAGCAAAGCTAAAAGCCGATCAACGATAAGTTAAATCAAACTAAGGCTGATTTAATTCACTAACATCTGGCCATATACCGTGACCAAATTCAACCATGAATACTACAATATCTGGTTAGTTAATGGGGTTTCCTGAAGCGGTGGTTCCAAAACGGCCAAGCCATAAATTATTTGCTTCCACTAAGAGTATGAAAGACATATTTTGGATATACAATTAAACATTAATTGTTTATGCGGGTGATGGTAACAATTCTTTAAAATAAATTTGAAAGCTTGAAGTAAACACCAATCCCATTGTATTTAACCAGTCTACGAACAACATAGCAAAACCACCGCCAATTGCACGCACTGGAGCGTTTCGATCTTCCATGATCATCATCAGAGTAGGACGGCCAACTGACTAGCGAGGATCGATCCGTATTGCATATATATGGAAAGCAAAATTAGATATGCAGCTCACACCTATAATAGTCTCATATACATTGTACTTGACTGGAAATGTGGGCTAATTTTGCTTTCCATATATATGCAAAGCGGATCGATCCTCGCTAGTCAGTTTACCGTCGTACTCTGATGATTATCATGGAAGGTCGAAACGCGTCAGTGCGTTGCGGCTGGCGATGATTTTGCTATGCTGATCGTAGACTGGTTAAATACAATGGGATTGGTGTTTACTTCAAGCTCGCAAACTTGATTTAAATAGTTGTTACCACCACACGCGCAATCAATTATTGCAAAATTATATTGCCTATATAAGTGTAAGTGGCAAAATCTGCAAGCAATTAATGTTCGTGACTGCATAGAAATTGTGTAGCCGCCATTTCCAGTCAAGTTCAATGTATGCGAGACTGCTAGAGGTGAGAGCCGCATATCTAAATTTGATTTCCATATATATTCAATGCGGTTTGATCCTCGATAGTCAGTTTGCCGTCGTACTCTGATGATGATGGAAGGTCGAAACGCGTCAGTGCGTTTTTTATATACAAACGTATTGGCAGTTGCACTGTCCAATATTGTCGTACTCTGTTTTGGCAATTACTTACTTATAGCTAGTGCGCTCTAAATAAATGCACACATTTTGTTCACGCTTACCACGGAATGTCTTCTTCGTTCTGTATGGGTAACTATAGACAATTGGTGCCATTGCCGTCTGACAGAATGATAATTCAACCATTTACAGATTTGAACGCTAAAGGTAAAATCAAGCCGAAAATATAACTTCATATTCGTTAGGACATCGCAAAATAAACATATAATTTTAATATGAAATTAAACTAGTTCGGCCATTTGATAAAACGCCAAATTATAATTGTTTCTGGAAAGCGATGTAGAAATAGGACGGAAAAAAATAATTGTGGTTAACTGAACAGTTTTGTTAACGAGACAGATGAAAATTAAAACAGATTGTGTTTATATTTTGAATATGCGATTTTAAAAATCGTAGTGAACATGAATTTTGTTCACGTCGAGGAAACTTCGTAAACAAGAAATTTACAAAAAACATTACGCGTTGTTATTTATGTTTTTTTTGCATTTTTAGAGATATATGTTAACATTAAAAGAGATAACCCACACATATATCTGACAATATACTTATACACAAACGAAAACACACTGGACAATAGAACAAACCAAAACTACAAACACATGAGATAGTGTGCACGCATTTTTGAATTCTTACGAAGTGTACAAGAACGGGTCAGAATTTAAAGAAAAATTTCCCCCATTTTAACGTCTGAATAACATTCATAGTCTAGCGTCCAGAAAACAGTTTGTCTAAAAAAAGTAATTAAAAATCAATAATAGTTTAGTTAGTTCAGGCTTAATTTACTTTGTCTGTCTACCCATTATTTTGTATCTGAAATTCTTAACGCGTCTAACAAGTATGTCTGCGCGCATTCATGTGTGTGCATGGATGTCGTCTTGTTTGTATGTGATACAATGTGCCTTATCGGGTTTTAACGTGAATAAGTCGGTATATTGTTTATATTTATTCTCTGCAAAGTGTGCATGCAAACACAATATATGTATTAAAATCCACACACACGTGAAGATACAGTTAAAACATCTAGCCCATAGTTAAAAATAGAGTTGAACGCCGTATAATGCCAATGTGAATGTGTACATGTATCCTTCACGTTGACCAATTGCGGTTCATAACGCATGTAACTAAAGTACTTTATCGCTGCGTTTTATACACAAATCCCAGGACGGATTTAGCTCCAGTCAGAACTTGTTGCCACTCGTGAATTCACTGAATATAAATCGTCTCGAATTTGCCACTCATCTTTTCTTAAGCATTCGCTTGAACGTTGCTGAACACTTCGCTTCTCAGTATACGGATTTAATATTTGCTTTTGATTTTATCTGACCATCACAAATATGCTTGACACACGACGTCTCAGCACTATCTTAATTGGCGCCTCAATTGGCCTTGTTATTCTCGGATTAGCCACGTCTAAATGGGGCTGCGGAAGTCTGTTCCAGAGACATTGCACTGACAGTTCGCCGACTTTGGCTGTTCTTATTCTTCTCATGATCGGTGTCATCGCGTTGAGTATTGTTTTCATCATCGATTTAATCATGTGCTTCTCACCAACTAGGACTGAGGATGGAGCTCTCATAATGGCGAGATTCGTTTTAATCTACGGCGCCACGGCTCTCTTTATCATTGCCATGATTATCTACATTTCCGAATACATTAGGGTATGGAGCTTTATCCTGGCCTTTTTGGGCACTGCGTTGGCAATTCAAGCCGCTATTCTTGCAATTATGTCTTCTCGTTGTGTGACAGTTCGCACGATGACAAGATAGGCTTGATTTCACGGAGAATAAATAGCAACAAGACCAACTTATGCATAGGATCAGCTTTTCTGTTAGTGCTTGTGATTTTAAGTTGTTCCGACAAGTAAGAGGCTAATTGAATTTTGGCGATGCATCTTCAGCTGCGTTGACCTATTGTGGGAATTTTCTGGCTGATCTGGCATTTCCGGATGCATGTCTATACTGGAGCATTTAATCGTTGATCGTAGTTCTTCTGATGTTAGGCTGCCACTGTGTCTATGCTCGTCACAAGTTTTTTTAGTGCTGACTTTACCCAATTAAATGGCATTTAACGAATGTATATTCTTATTTGCATTCAACTACATATGACACGTGTAATGAAACTAAGATTAATTCAAGGCCAGCTTTTTTACCAACAAAAATACGCGCCAGATTAAAAGAAGTTATCAGCATACACGATGGATTGTTATGGTAACGATTTATATTTATCGTTCGAATCACTTCAAATGCATTAATGTATTTTAATATGTTAAACGAAGATTATCTGTTTTTGGTTAATGGTGCTATTCGTTTAAGTGGCAGAAATTTTCTAATTTTTAAAGATAATTCGTATTTTGTTATTTACATCAATATTGTGGTTCACAACACAATATTCAACAGGCTGCTTTAACTATTTGCACGGAAGTATCGACTGCCTTAATTGCCTTATTGTAACGCTTCCCTTGATTTTATTTGTTATACTAGCATTCGGTTTTTATTTTTGCTTTGTGTTTTGCAGTATTCTGGAGAAAACAAGTCTTAACGTCCTAAATTTATTTTTATCTAATAATTTATAAAATAGAACAATTTTGCGTTTATTCATTAGGGTATCACGGTTTCAAACATTTTTTGTATTGGTGCATCTCGTTTTACTGATAAATTTGCCACTTTTATTTATGAATTTATATATCCCAACCTGTTTAACTGCCAGTCAATCTTATTCTGTTTGTCTATTTGAGTCTGGCATGATATTTGTCCGCTAGTAATTAAACATCAATTTAATACATTTATTGCCTCACTGCGAGGTGTATTTTAAAACTGGATAATAAATTTTATTTTGAGTAAAATGCAATTTTATTTACATGGATGAGGATGGATTATACTTCTTAAAAGTTTCTTGTTTTAGGCGACCATTACACATGCAGACACTGAGGAAAATTATTTTAATCCATTTTTCGGATTTGAAATAAACCCGAACCTTGCATATAAACAATCGCAGAAAGCAGCAAAACCACTGGAATTTGCTCGTTCCAAAAGGTTGTATCCCTTCTTGTTCAACATTGTTGCGCGATGACAAACTAATTACCAAAGATCAAATAACTGTTCAGGTTATTATTTATTTTGCACATGTCGTTAAAAACTGCATTTACGCTTACTATCATTCCGGAAACACGATTTTTGTCATATTTCCCAATATCCTTATTCATTAACTTATATTAATATAGCGAAAGAGGCACCAAAATTATGATCTGTGATGACAGATAAGCGTGCAGTGTACATTCAGGCGGAATCAGCTGCATGCAAGGCAATCACATTTCCGTGTTGTTTTATACTATGAATACAGAAAGTGGAAACAATTAAATAGTTATAATTGACGCCGTTTTGATGTGCAGCTGGTAAAAGAATTCGATAGGTGTTTATTAATTAAACGAACATTGGTTGCGCGGGTGGTGATAACAATTATTATAATCAAGGTTGCGGTCTTGATATAAACACCTGACCCATTAATTACTTACATATGTCAGTATAAACTAAGAATTGTAGAGTGTAGAAAAGGCAATTCATCCAGTAGACCGGTTTCGTCCTTATTGGGAACTCATCAAGTACTGGCCAGAATTTGCCGCGGACGGGATACGAACCTGGGCACGTCTGCTTCGGAATCTGGTGCTCTAACCACTGAGCTATCCTGCCGCACACTACACTACACACAATTTTCAGTTATATACTAACTAATGTAACTTGGTTAGTCAATTTTCCTTTAGGTGGAGCTCATATGGCATCCATTTAGACCCAAAGTTCCAACTAACCATGCCCAATCTGTCATTACTGAACAGACACCACATTACATGGGGAAGTGGTATTGAAATGAACATTTATATAATTAAACGAACATTGGTTGCGCGGGTGGTGATAACAATTATTATAATCAAGGTTGCGGTCTTGATATAAACACCTGACCCATTAATTACTTACATATGTCGAGTATAAACTAAGAATTGTATAGTGTAGAAAAGGCAATTCA
>JAQBSW010008034.1:0-36724 GCA_029291075.1 Eudiplozoon nipponicum
ATCATTAACTGCTATTAAGATATTTTGCATTAAGCTTTGTTAATTGGGATATATAAGAAATTGCTGTTTTTTATACGTGGAAATTGCATTCAAGTGTCCTGCTTCTCATAATGCAATGCCGTAAAAATAGTAACAATAATTATTTGAATTTTGCGCAACAAATTATCGTGAGCTATATATTTTGATTTTCTAAATTCAATTTACTGAGAATATTCAATATGCCCGAACTAGTTCTAAGTTACGCGTTTTTCGCCACAAGTTTAAATATTGCGAGATATAATATTGGATAATATGTTTTCTGCATTAGATTTCTTTAATAAACTAATACAGTCAACGCGTAGCAGATAATTGATGATGTAAGTTTACGGACAATCATCAATTTACTCTACCATGAATTTAAACATTTCGTGTACCATTTATTATAATCAAGGTTGCGGTCTTGATATAAACACCTGACCCATTAATTACTTACATATGTCAGTATAAACTAAGAATTGTATAGTGTAGAAAAGGCAATTCATCCAGTAGACCGGTTTCGTCCTTATTGGGAACTCATCAAGTACTAGCCAGAATTTGCCGCGGACAGGATACGAACCTGGGCACGTCTGCTTCGGAATCTGGTGCTCTGACCACTGAGCTATCCTGCCGCACACTACACTACACACAATTTTCAGTTATATACTAACTAATGTAACTTGGTTAGTCAATTTTTCCTTTAGGTGGAGCTCATATGGCATCCATTTAGACCCAAGTTCCAACTAACCATGCCCAATCTGTCATTACTGAACAGACACCACATTACATGGAAAATGGTATTGAAATGAACATTTATATAATTATACGAACATTGGTTGCGCGGGTGGTGATAACAATTATTATAATCTAGGTTGCGGTCTTGATATAAACACCTGACCCATTAATTGCTTACATATGTCAGTATAAACTAAGAATTGTATATAGTGTAGAAAAGGCAATTCATCCAGTAGACCGGTTTCGTCCTTATTGGGAACTCATCAAGTACTGGCCAGAAAATTGTGTGTAGTGTAGTGTGCGGCAGGATATTTCCCTGCAGTCAATGTCTCGAGTTATAATTATTCTTCAATTATTTGTAAACAATATTCCCGTTCAGACGATATTATGCAATATATTTTAATACATTTACATTAATCTGTGTTAATTGGGACCTATCAGAAATTGCTGTTATTTATACCTGGAAATTGAATTCAGATCTCCTGCCTCTCATAATGCAATGACGTAAACATAGTAACAATAATTGTTTGACTTTTGTGCAGCAAATTATCGTGGGCTATATTTAGATTTTCTAAATTCAATTTACTGAGAATATTCAATATGCCCGAACTAGTTCTAAGTTAGGCGTTTTTCGGCACAAGTTTAAATATTGCGAGATATAATAATGAAAAAAATGTTTTCTGCATCAGATTTATTTAATAAAGTAATACAGTCTACGCTTGGCAGATAATTGACGATTTAAGTTTACAGACAATCATCAATTTACTCTAACCTGGATCTAAACATTTCGTGTACCGTTTTAATTTCAACCAATTTTGCTTGTCAATATTAGCTTCCGAAAAAACGTACACTATCCTGAAGGATATTTAGCAGAGGTTTGAATTGGCTCATAATTAACGAAATGATCATGTACATAATAAGTGATAGCAATTGTATACCATTTAGTTACGCAGATTTCCTTCGCATTCTACACATGCTTATTAAATGTGTACTCAAACAATTCTAATGAGAATAACAATTCGAATTCTCCAGCCAGGTGGCAATAGGGTTAAATAAGTGACATTAATTTTCAGCCCATTTATTAGTATCTAACATAGGCATTCTCCTACAAATGCTGAGTGAGACTATCTTCATATTTTTCATAAAAGTATGGTCAGCATGTGTTTCAAATGGATAGGATGAATGCAATAACAAAGTAAGTTATAACAGTTTAGCAGTTAATGATTATAAATATTTGTTGGATTTTATTGATGTTTGGCTATATGGAGATATATACGAAATCTAAACCTGTGGAAAGATAATATATACAAGAAATTGTTTGAAAAACCGACGCCTTTATTGTAAAAACAATACCGTCGCGTGCAGTATTTGAACCTACGCGGGGAAATCCCATTGGATTACGATTCCAACGCCTTAACCACTCGACCATCGCGACATAATACCCATCGTTTTCAGTCTGTATTTCCTTGCAGTCAATGTCTCGAGTTACAATTATTCTTCAATTATTTGTAAACAATATTCCCGTTCAGACGATATTATGCAAAATTTCTTAATACATTTACATTAATCTGTGTTAATTGGGACATATCAGAAATTGCTGTTTTTTATACCTGGAAATTGCATTCAGATGTCCTGCTTCTCATAATGCAATGCCGTAAACATAGTAACAATAATTATTTGACTTTTGCGCAACAAATTATCGTGAGCTATATTTAGATTTTCTAAATTCAATTTACTGAGAATATTCAATATGCCCGAACTAGTTCTAAGTTACGCGTTTTTCGGCACAAGTTTAAATATTGCGAGATATAATAATGAGAAAAATGTTTTCTGCATCAGATTTCTTTAATAAAGTAATACAGTCTACGCGTGGCAGATAATTGACGATTTAAGTTTACGGACAATCATCAATTTACTCTAACCTGAATCTAAACATTTCGTGTACCGTTTTAATTTCAACCAATTTTGCTTGTCAATATTATCTTCCGAAAAAACGTATACTATCCTGAAGGATATTTAGCAGAGGTTTGAATTGGCTCATAATTAACGAAATGGTCATGTACATAACAAGTGATAGCAATTGTATACCTTTTAGTTACGCAGATTTCCTTCGCATTCTACACATGCTTATTAAATGTGTACTCAAACAATTCTAATGAAAATTACAATTCGAATTCTCCAGCCAGGTGGCAATAGGGTTAAATAAGTGACATTAATTTTCAGCCCATTTATTATTATCTAACATAGGCATTCTCCTACAAATGCTGAGTGAGACTATCTTCATATTTTTCATTAAAGTATGGTCAGCATGTGTTTCAAATGGATAGGATGAATGCAATAACAAAGTAAGTTATAACAGTTTAGCAGTTAATGATTATAAATATTTGTTGGATTTTATTGATGTTTAGCTATATGCAGATATATACGAAATCTAAACCTGTGGAAAGATAATATATACACGAAATTGTCTGAAAAACCGACGCCATTATTGTAAAAACAAAATCGTCGCGAGCAGGATTTGAACCTACGCGGGGAAACCCCATTGGATTTCGAGTCCAACGCCTTAACCACTCGGCCATCGCGACACAATTCGATCCGCTTTCAGTCTGTATTTCCCTGCAGTCAATGTCTCATGTTACAATTATTCTTCAATTATTTGTAAACAATATTCCCGTTCAGACGATATTATGCAAAATTTCTTAATACATTTACATTAATCTGTGTTAATTGGGACATATCAGAAATTGCTGTTTTTTATACTTGGAAATTGCATTCAGGTGTCCTGCTTCTCATAATGCAATGCCGTAAACATAGTAACAATAATTATTTGACTTTTGCGGAACAAATTATCGTGAGCTATATTTTGATTTTCTAAATTCACTTTACAGAGAATATTCAATATGCCCGTACTATATCTAAGTTACGCGTTTTTCGGAACAAGTTTAAATATTGCGAGATATAATAATGAGAAGAATGTTTTCTGCATCAGATTTCGTTAATAAAGTAATACAGTCTACGCGTGGCAGATAATTGACGATTAAATTTTACGGACAATCATCAATTTACTCTAACCTGAATCTAAACATTTCGTGTACCGGTTTAATTTCAACCATGTACTACCCTCGATCACCAATTTTGCTTGTCAATATTATCTTCCGAAAAAACGTATACTATCTTGAAGGATATTTAGCAGAGGTTTGAATTGGCTCATAATTAACGAAATGGTCATGTACACATCAGGTGATAGCAATTGTATATCTTTTAGTTACGCAGATTTCCTTCGCATTCTACACATGTTTATTAAATGTGTACTCAAACAATTCTAATGAAAATTACAATTTGAATTCTCCAGCCAGGTGGCAATAAGGTTAAATAAGTGACATTAATTTTCAGCCCATTAAATATTATCAAACATAGGCATTCTCCTTCAACTGCTGAATGAGACTATCTTCATATTTTTCATTAAAGTATGCTCAGCATGTGTTTCAAATGCATAGGGTGAATGCAATAACAAAGTAAGTTATACCAGTTTATCAGTTAATGATTATAAATATTTGTTCGATTTTATTGATGTTTAGTTATATGCAGATATATACGAAATCTAAAATTGTGGAAAGATAATATATACACGAAATTGTCTGAAAAACCGACGACAATATTGCAAAATCAAAGACGTCGCGAGCAGGATTTGAACCTACGCGGGGAAACCCCATTGGATTTCTAGTCCAACGCCTTAACCACTCGGCCATCGCGACACAATTCGCTTTGCTTTCAGTCTGTATTTCCCTGCAGTCAATGTCTCAAATCACAATTATTCTTCAATTATTTGTAAACAATATTCCCGTTCAGGCGATATTATGCAAAATTTCTTAATACATTTACATTAATCTGTGTTAATTGGGACATATCAGAAATTGCTGTTTTTTATACTTGGAAATTGCATTCAGGTGTCCTGCTTCTCATAATGCAATGCCGTAAACATAGTAACAATAATTATTTGACTTTTGCGGAACAAATTATCGTGAGCTATATTTTGATTTTCTAAATTCACTTTACAGAGAATATTCAATATGCCCGTACTATATCTAAGTTACGCGTTTTTCGGAACAAGTTTAAATATTGCGAGATATAATAATGAGAAGAATGTTTTCTGCATCAGATTTCGTTAATAAAGTAATACAGTCTACGCGTGGCAGATAATTGACGATTAAATTTTACGGACAATCATCAATTTACTCTAACCTGAATCTAAACATTTCGTGTACCGGTTTAATTTCAACCATGTACTACCCTCGATCACCAATTTTGCTTGTCAATATTATCTTCCGAAAAAACGTATACTATCTTGAAGGATATTTAGCAGAGGATTGAATTGGCTCATAATTAACGAAATGGTCATGTACACATCAGGTGATAGCAATTTTATATCTTTTAGTTACGCAGATTTCCTTCGCATTCTACACATGTTTATTAAATGTGTACTCAAACAATTCTAATGAAAATTACAATTTGAATTCTCCGTGCTGGTGGTATTAAAGCGAAGTTAAGAGCACAATTTTCAGCTCATTGGACATTATCACTGTCATTTCCCACAAATGCTGAAAGAGACTATCTTCATATTATTCATTAAAGTATGCTCAGCATGTGTTTCAAATGGGATAGTGAATGCAATAACAAAGCAAGTTATACCAGTTTAGCAGTTATAGGTAAGTCACTCCATATTCAACCGATAATAAAAGTTCTCATGTCTAATTGCTTTTGTAAAATTGATTGCGTCTATTATTAAAAAAGAGGATAATTTGAAACCTACGTATTTGGGACAATGGTGTACATCAATTTAAAAGAACATCCCATTTTAATTGAAAGCTGTTTACCGCATAGCACAGAAGACAATTAAAGCGGTGTTATCAGGCATATTTAATGGATGAAACATTATTGGTTGCTGATTTGTATTGGCAAGCATATAAATTGATTATTTGATGCTAGCGGTTTATATATATATATATATATATATATATATATATATTGTTTCACTTATTTATATATATATATATACATATATAAAGATATATATATATATATATATATATATATATATATGTATATTGTTTCACTTATTTTAAAATGATATATGAAAAAGTACGCAGAAATCCATTAAATAACATTTATTATTAAATAAGATTTCTAGCAGTATCAAAAACAAAAATTTTGAACTCATTAATTTTATTATAGTTCATCCAAGATTAAACTCATAGTCGTCGTAACTAATCATAATTGAGTTATGTTTATATATGTCGTCCTTTCATTTTAAATGTGGCCGAAAACTCGAAGTCATTTATTAAAGACATGTTAATTTTGAAGGTGATAGTGATATTTGTATTCCAATCAAGTTAGGCTTCTAATTGAATTGCTTTTTACACGTATAGTCATGGATTGAGCATATTAATTACATTAAATTGAAAACAACATAAATTTTACGGATTTTTCTCTGTATGAAACGAAACATTATTAATACTGAAAATGTGACATATGAGAAGTATAGGTTCAGAAATTGTTGAATTCTGTGCACGATGTACGCCACTTTTTATTAATTTTTGAGTAAGATGCTGAATTATTCTTGTTTAGATTCTCATTTTTCATCTTTCCATGTAATGATCGTCGCAGATCATTTAAATTTGTATATAGATAGTGGTGTGGATATTACAGAGTTACAGTCTTTTTCATTAATTCGATTACAAAAATTAGTTATGAGGTCTCTTCTGGAAGCACGGCCCTCGTAGGGTAAACTTTGCATATGTCCTTCTTAGGGAAATTTTATTTCGATATTTGTAGAAAATTACTCTTGAATGCAAATATTATCCTTTCACAAGCATTTGCTTTTTTGTTACGCTTTCCAGATGGCAGCTCTTTCGACTTAAATTCTAACCAGCAAGCCAAATATGCCATTATATAATACACACATTGCTATGTGGGGTAATGATATTAAATCAAAGATCTATAGATTGGCATTATTATATATATATATATATATATATATATATACATATATATATGCATTTTTATTTATTACCTAAGGATTCCATTAGGCAGCAAAGAAAATAAATATATAGGAATGGTTTCGTCCTAATTGTGAAGTGTTTTAATTGAACTTTATGTCAAATGAGAGGTCAAACAGGCTCCAAATGAATGGAAGGCTAACCATATAATTATGTTAGTATATAACAGAACATTACTTGAAGTATTCTGTAGGTGTGATGCAATGGATTGAGTCCCATGTGTCATGATTACCTAAGCATTAATTTATTTACCAACGAAAATATGCAGAGAAGATTGGTTTAGTCCTAATTGGGAAGCAATTTGGATTGAACATAATGTCGAATAAGAGGTCAAATAGGCTTCAAATGAAAGAAAAGAATAATTATATATTTATATTTGTATATAACTGAAAATTACGTGAAGTATTCGGTAGGTGTAGTACCGTGGATAGATTCCTAGACTCCAAAGGATATATAGCCAGTTTCCTGGTCCGTTCGCGGCAAATTATAGACAGTTATTGAAAATCTCCAGAAAGGACAAAATTGGTCTACTGGATGACGTGCCTAGACTATTCATGCAATGCTAAGTTTCTACTAAGTAATTTATATATAATCGAAGAGGACACTCGTTTAAAATTAAAGTGCATGTTTAAGGTGGATACATGTTTAAAGAATAGTCAGCTAAAAATTACAATCTTCAATATGTATACATTTTGAGTTATCATTTGATTAAGTAGGTGACAACTCGAATGATTTTAAGTTTTATTTGTATTTCTTTTTTGCGTTTTATTGTGGGTTGGCTTGTGAGTGAGTGCGCTTTTGTGCCTGTACGCGTGTTAGTTTATTGTAATAAAGATCGGTGTTTGAGATCTTGTTAATTTTTGTTATGATGGATTGCACTGTGACGAGATTTACACTGCGTTGGCCATTAAGTGCACGAATATTTGTTGCCTTGCACAAAGCCTTGTTCTTCAGTTTCACTTTTTCCTCTATATAGCATTGCAGGGCGTGCAGATTGCAGAGTTGATTGCACACATTGCTGAACCCTTTTGGACACTGTTAAAGAAGAACTCGATGCTGTACACGCAGCAGTTTTTGCTTCCGTCGGCTACCACCCAGATAATGTTTGTTAGCACTGCTTAAATGGGTGATCTGGTTTGGGTGCATGATAGAAAATTGTTGCTCGATTGTGTGATTCTCGGCCAGTCGAGTAAAATGTCATCATGCTATCCTATTTAAAGGGATTTATACAAGCCTAGTAGTTAATCTGCTAAACTGACTAGATTTCATCCATTTAATCAAATCAAAAGTAGAATGTTCACAAATGAAAGGTTGTAAAGGTTAGTTGGTCGTATTTGAGATTATTATCCACAACAGAAATACACTTTCTTATTAAATGCGCTAAATATATATATATATATATATATATATATATATATATATATATAATATTAATGCCTTTTTAATTTTAAACAGTATATTTATAATAAGGAATAAAGAACACATTAATAACAAAGTGGATAAAGGCCATTTATTTCGTGAATACTAATCATCTCTTATACAATCATACATATTTATATAAAACAACAAGCATCTAACTTTAATATTAAAAAGTTTCCTCAACATGATAATCTTATCGACTGGCCAAGAATAACAAGATTCAACAACAATCTACTAGTATCAAGTCAAGAATAAACAGGCCCTCGACTAGAATCAACAAACATACAATCAGATTGGCAACAAACTGAAGTGTAAATAACAGTGGCGCATACGATGACAGAAGTTTCCAAACAATAGGAGCGTTTAACTTTCAATCCACACTGGCGCTGTTACCATGTGGAAATTATAAATTTTCGCAACAAGGTGAAACGATCAACTACACTGGGAAAAATAGCACTCGTATATGTTACAGTGAACAATGCGCACAAATGGTTAATTCTCTAGCCACCAAAACAATAATGACCAGATCTCAGTCATCACTTTGCAATACTGCGAGAATGACATTTACATGCAAACACGAATACACACAAACAAAAACGCATACACACTCACCAACTAGCCAAAACGAGAAACAGAAGTAAAAACAAGTCAGATTTGTTACCACTAGAATAATCAATTAAAAACCCAAAATGAATAAATATGTATGATTGTATAAGAGATGATTAGTATTCACGAAATAAATGGCCTTTATCCACTTTGTTATTAATGTGTTCTTTCTTCCTAATTATATATATATATATATATATATATATATATATATATATATATATATATATATATATATATATATATATATATGTTTTAACCAACATTCGTATTTAAATCTTTGTCAAATTTGACAAGTGGCATGGAATCGGTTTTTGCAGGCTGTAGCCGAGTCTTTGCTAATTTAGTGTAAATGCGATATGAATAGGCATTTAATTAAAGAATATCTTGATTAAAAATTCTTGTGCAGTACGAGACTTTAATGACGTAGGTGTCTGGTCGAATTAGACGTAAAATTGCTCGACATCTGACCGCTGTTATTCTGGTTTATGCAAGAATTAAGCCCGGACTGGACAAGTAATTGCAGTTGTTAATTAACATAATAACTGGCTTTACCTGAACATTATTAATTCAAATCCTACTCTTGAAAAATTAATTAAAAGGATTCACATTGATAAACGATTTGTTATCGAATACATTGTTTGTTAGCGTATAGAATGAGCTGAGGCATCATTGTCACTTTAAATGATAAAGGGCAACTTTAATTTGCATTTATTGTAAATGGATACACAGCATGAAAATATCTGATAAGAAATATTAAAGAAAAATTCTGTATAATGCGTACGTGCTAGAAGTTTTTTATAGCCACATCACGCACGATCTAAGAAAAGTAGATAGTTAAATTTAAATTTTCATTAGTATCGCAAGCCTCATTGGCTATGCGACTAGTAGTAACACTATTGACGATTCTCTGTAATTTTCGATTACCCCCGATTTCCTTTAAATAACAAAGTAGACCAATAAAGACAAAACAATAGTAAAAAATTCAATGAATTTGAAATGCTTAAACTATATGCATTTAAACTGTACGCAATGTTTATGTAGCGAAATGTTATATTTCGTATCTAGCTGCATAACCCACGTGTAAGCCTTACTTAAACCAATTTAAACAGACTTATTAATTTTTAAGGATCATGTTAAATTATTTTTATTTAAAACTATTTTTGTTTTAAGTAAGTATGTATTAGGTGTTGCGAACCTAGTAACAAATTAGTTCGGTTGTGACCAGAAGGATAAACCAAAGACAGCATGAACGGAAAGTATAATCTCTTGCACATTCGTTTCGTGCTTACTGGCGACATATCAGTAGGAGCCGGTATTACGCCCTTTTACCAACGTATATATTTGGGTGAGGAATGTGGGATAATAGGACGGTACAATCTCTTAGACGAATGTGCAAACCTGCAGTAGTGAAGCTAACACATTCGTCTAAGAGATTGTACCGTCCTATTATCCCACATTCCTCATTCAAATATATATGTTGGTTAAAGGGCGTAATACCGACTCCTACTGATGAGTCGCCAGTAAGCACGAAACGATTGTGCCTGAGATTATACTATCCGTTCATTCTGTCTATGGTTTATCCTTCTGGTCACAAATGAACTAATTTGTTACTAGGTTCGCAACACCTAATACATACTTGCATGTATATTAGGTCTCCGCAACAAACAGTATTTAACTATTTTTATTTTAGTTTTCTTATTTAGAATAAAGTCATTAAAATAACATTTATTGTCGTTTGCTTGAATAAGTGAGCTTAATTCAAAATAAGGTATGTTACATAGTATGGCTATGTTCAGAGTAAATTTATTCTTAAATGCACAGATTACAAAATGATTATACTTTCAATAAATGATAGAATGTGTTATCATGTGAGTTTACGTTCATGATGTAATCATCAAATAAATCAAATGGCTGGCCTCATAGCGAGGTAACACAAACACACATATGTATATATATATATATATATATATATATATATATATATATATATATATATATATATGCATGCGCAAACAGCTTCTCTAATCGAAAATGGATCCACAATTGTCCCGAATCCAGATTCGGATTTACATTCTCGTGTCTAGAAAAATCACAATGGTTTAACCACGGAGTTGTAAATCTGTGTCTCTAATTCTTGCTGTCCAGCGAACGTCAACTAAACAGTATATACTGTAGATCTAATTACCCCATTGTTGTATTTCTTAGAATAATCACGTTAATTAAAAAGACTGAATATATGACTCAAAATTTATGTACTATATATAGATGATTAGGCTACAAAATTTCACCTGAATACTATTAAATTTGTTGAGCACTGTAGTGATCATAATAATGACAAATCAAGTAAAATATTCGACATTGTTATATTAGAATAATGGGCCATTAATATTATTGAACGATGCACAAAAGTCTGCATTGTTAAGAGTGAAATATCTCATAAAGTATACAAAAGATAATATTAAATTTTAAGCCATTCCAAACACAAAAAAGATGGCAACTCGTTTCGAAACCTGACGTCATGTAACAACGCTACTTTTTTGCTTCTTAATTAAAATCATATAGCTTAAGTCTGTACTACAATGCATTTAATAATAATATTAGCATTATTCAATTAAATCAACTATATATTTAAAACAACCAATAGTGGAATTGCAGATGTCTACGGCTATGTAAACCAATAAATAAGTAAATTTAAAAAAAAAATATATATAAATGATTGTAGCCCGATTTGGCTGTAGTTAGATCGCTTGCCTATACTACACAGCATATTCTGACAATTTTAGTAATCCAGAACGATTTCGTCCATATTAGATGGAAATTTAATTATATATATATATATATATATATATATATATATATATATATAGGTAAATAAAAAGAGAGTTTGATAAAGTTCAGTCTGTAGGCTTTAATATAGCACACAAATTATAAACTTAAAAGCAATTGTTAAGTACAATAGAATATGTCGGAATTTACAGGTCGCATAATTAATCATGCCAAAAACGTTCAGCCAATATTTCATTATTCTAATAGACAATAGATTAAAAATTAATAATAATATATGAATAAATTATGACTTATGATCATGCGTCCTATAGGGTCATGCACAAAATTTGCGCACTCAAAATTTAATTTTATTAGCTTCAATTTAATGAATTAAAAATTGATCAAAAAAGCGTTCGCATGTGAATTATAAGTTGAACAAAAATGGCATTATTTGTTATGCCTAGTATATCAATATCATCAGCAGTATTATCTTCTTTTTTGGAATTAAATGCGTCAGACTAAAACTAAAATATACGGTGCATACGCACGTACTATAAGAAAACATTTCCGCGAGGCCTGACCAGTAAGAATAATCAGAATGAAAACAAAGTAGATAGAAAACTAATAGAATAAAATCTATTGATTCGAGTTTATTTCAATCTAGACCCTCAAATATGCACTTAAAATTTAGGGGCAACTTAGCGTAAATGGCAAGATTAATCTCTCCGATCAATACACTTATCTAAGTATTGTGAAAGCTACCTGCAGTCCGTTTAGTGAATGTTTTGTGCATTGGCCAGAGGAGAAATCAGACAAGCACATGCGAATTAAACAGTCGCTGGAGTAATTAAGCTAACTCATAGATAGTGTCGAAGAGGCAGAAGATGGAAAGCAGTTGGCTTGTTCATGAAATCTTCTTCATCGGACCAAATTTAGACTAGGTTGACAAAATTCTACACAAACTTTCGCACTTATGATCAATCAAATATCAATGTAAGCGTACTCACATAGTAGACCATTAAAAGAAGCTTTCAGGGATAGCTTTGTCATAAATCAAAAGAATTTTCTTTAAATTCCATGCCTAATACATTAAACTAATAAAGTTACAAATTTGTAAATGTTGGCAAACACTGTAACGATGATAAATTACAGAATATGGCGAACATTTCTCCGAATTAATAAGAAAAGAAAGTAAAATAGGCTGCGCTTAGATTTTGGCTGAGGGTTGTATGAATAAATATTTACAACCATTTTCATATTATTGTCAAATGCCTAAATATTTTTTGAAAATTTGCACAGAAATTGATAATACTAACTTTTGGTCTACATTGAAATCATTAACATGTAGAAAACACTTATCTCATTCTCTTATACCATTCAAACAGCAAAGTAAAGCAAATGTCAATAAAAAGAAATGGCGCGTTTGGACCATCCATGAACATCATCAGAGAGCGAAGAAAAATTTACTAACGAGTACCATACGGTAATTCAGATTTATGGAAAGCAAAATTATATATACCGCTATCACCTCTAGTAGTCTCGCATAAATGGCACTTGACTGAAACCGTCTGGCGCATCATTTATATGCGACCATGGACCTTCTAATATGGACGAAATCGTTCTAGAAGATTATTAAAATTATCAAACTATGCTCTGTAGTATAGGCAAGCGATTTAACTACAATCAAATCGGGCTAAAATCATTTATATTATATATATATATATATATATATATATATATATTTATTTATTTATTTATTTATTTATATATAGCTGTAGACTTCTGCGATTCCACTATTTAACTTTATCATTTAAATATACGTTATCTTAACTTTAGAGGTGCTCTGAAAAATGCTAGTCTCTTGCTTTTAAATTTTTCGTACATTTAAACATATCGATGATTTGATTGAATAATACTACTTTTATTATTAAAGTAGCGTTGTTACATGACGTGCGGTTTCGAAACGAGTTGCCATCTTTTTTGGTTAGAGTGGCTTAATATTTAATATTCTCTTCAGTGTAAATTATGAGATCTTTAACTCTTAACCATGCAGACTTTTGTGCATAGTTAAATAAAATTAACGGCCCATTATTCTAATATAACAATGTCGCATATATGACTTGAAATGTCATTATTATGATCATTACAGTGCTCATCAAATTTAATAGTATTCAGGTGAAATTTTGTAGCTTAATCATCTATATATAGTACATAGATTTTGGGTCATATATTCAGTCTTTTGAATTAACGAGATTATTCTAAAAAATACAGCAATGAGGTAATTCGATCTACAGTATATTTTGTTTAGTTGACGTTCGATAGACAGCAAGAATTAGCAACCCCTTCTAAACGAGACACGGATTTCTAACTTCGTGGTTTAACCAGTGTCATCTTTTGTAGACACGAGAATGTAAATCAGAATCTGGAGTCGGGACAATCGTGAATCCATTTTCGATTAGAGAAGCTGTTTGCGCATGCATATATATATATGTATTTATATATATATATATATATATATATATATATATATATATATATATATATATATATATATATATATATATTTATATATGTTACCTCGCATATAAGGCCAGCCATTTGATCTATTCTCTGAGCACATTAAGAACGTAAATTCACATTATAACACATTCTAACATTTATAGAAAGTATAATCATTTTGTAATAAATTAATCATATTTTATGATGGTAACCAATTGTCAATAATGTTAAGAATAAGTTAAACATACAAAGAAGACTCTTTGAAAAGAATGACCTAAAGTTCGAAAATGAGCCGTATTCATTATGAAACATTAAGAACATAAATGAACTGCAAATGGTTTCCTGTACACACAAATATCGAATCAAGTTTGTGAGTTAAAAATAATCACTATATAATCAGCTTAAAATCAGGAAAACTGATTAATATTTACCAACACTATTCGTGCAAACATAGAATGTTTAATTGTATAACTCATATATATGTGTGGTAATAGCAGCAGTTAGTTAATGTTCGTGACTGCATAGAAATTGTGCAGCCGACGTTTCCAGTCGAGTAGAATATATGCGAGACGGCTATAGGTGAGAGCTGCATGTCTAATTTTGCTTTCCATATGCATTCATTGCGGGTTGATCCTTGCAAGTCAGTTTACTGTCGTAATATGACGATGATCATAGAACTTAAAAGTATGAGGAATTTGCGAAACTAGATTAATCAAGATTAACGGATGTACATCTTGACTAACACCGCTTGAATTCCAACTGTTTTGTTTCATGAATATATTTCTTCCGTTCACCCACCATCACAAGTTTTTCAAAACAAACTAATGAAGCAAGCGCAATATTTCTCTAGAAATATCATTTATACTTAAAACTGACCTCTCACTAAAGAGTTACGTGTCATGCCTGAATGTGTGCGTGCATAAAATAACTGTTATGTTCATCAAAACTGGAGTGGCTAAATGTGAATTTAACAGTTACATGCATTAGACTAATTGTTTTGTACTCACCATGTTAATGACGTAACTGAAGTACAACATGTGTAGTTTGAGTGAAATTTCGCATGTGTGTGGCTTGACTGATTTATAATTTTATCACTGGCCATGGCTTGAGGTTATGCTGCGTGTCCAATTTATTGGGCTCATCTCAACCAAAATTTGAAGGCGACCTCAATTACGTCATTTCAGACGGTGAGTATAAAACAAATAGTCTAACGCATGTAGATGGTAAATATGTATTTAGAAAATCTAGTTTAATTTAGTTGGATGAACATAAGATTTATGGATGTGCACACACAAACGTGACTCGCTATCTAGTGTAAGTTCAGTCTGAATGATAAATGATCATGGAAGTTCGAAACGTGTTAGTTCGTGTGAATGACGTTATAAATTTCTGTGTTGCTTGACCGGTTAAATCAAATATGAATGGTGTTTTTGTAAGCACGAAATTTTAATTTAATGAGATGTTATCCCCACCTGTGCAAACATGGATTGCTAAATTGTATAACTTATATAAATGTGGACGAAGCTGCAGAAAGTTATGTTCGTGACTGTAAAGAGATTGTGCAACCTGATATTTTCAATCAACTACAATGTATGTACGATTACTTGTGGTGAGTACCGCATGTATAGATTTGTTTCATATATATATATATATATATATATATATATATATATATATATATATATATATATATCTGTTTCGATCCTCGCTAGTCGGTCGTACTCTAATAAAGATCATGGAAGTTTGATACTCATTAGTACGTGTGTCTGTTGGTAGTTTTGTTATGTTGTTGTACTTGTTAAATAAAATATTATTGGTGTTTATTTCATTCTGGCAAACTTGATTTAAATATTATTTGATGTTATTTTCGACACTGAATATATTATGTTCAATTTAAAATTGAATTAATCCACAAGAGAAATGCATAAATAAAAATGCGATGAATATTTGTTGGAGCACATCTTTAAAAACATACACCGCTGTTTGTACATACCACTATTTAAAATATTAAAATATTGAACTACAGTAAACAATAAAAAATGTTATATTTTATCGAGGTTAGGAACTTGATATAAACAGCTGACCCATTATGTACATAAATTTTTCAGTATAAACTAGGTGGTGTATAGTGTAGAAAAGGCAATTCATCCAGTAGGTCGGTTTCGTACTTATTGGGAACTCATCACGTACTGTCCAGAATTTGCCGCGGTCAGGTTTCCAACCTGTGCACGTCTGCTTATCACCGCCCGCGAAACCAATGTTCGTTAAATTAAAAACACAAAATTGTTTTAAAATTCTGAAGATTGCAATTCCTCTTTAAATACTTGCTGTAAAATTAAATCGCGGAAATTGTATGATTCTTGTTATGGACCGTAGCTTTAAATCCCACATGCCAATTGCCAAAGGATTTAGAATCTTTTTTGACTAAATGAACCAAGAATGTCAAACAAAATAACATATCTAACAAACAAAACAATTTCTGTGTAATCAACCATTGCACACATTAACAAAATGAACTTATCACTGTAAACATGTGTTTCAATAATTTAAGCAAAAATTTGGAATGTATTATATAACCGTTAATATTTTGCAATAACTTTGTTCGCTGATATGTTTTTCGCATAAGTCAGACTAATGTAATTGATAAGGCGTATTTAATCTCCGAAGCAGATATAAAGTGTCCTTCTTTCCAGGACAAGGTGACCGTATTCGGGTATAAATTTCCATGTATAGCTATATAATCAAGATAAAAATATAGCTTAAATAACATCTATCGTTTCGAAGGCGAATAATCTCTATAATTAAATATAAATTGTTTGTTTTAGTAAATAAAGCATTAGGCATGTATTGACTATCATTTTGAGATGACAAACGTGCTCTAGAAACTCAAAAAAATGTACCTTCATTATTTTGAGAATGTTTCGTAACAATGTATATTACCACTTCCAATGTTAATGTTCCTCATAGTCGATGCTAGTCTGACATCGTTTTAATATGCAACATACCTGTTTTAAAAAAAATTCACTTTCCATGTGCTAAAATAAGCTATTGCACACATCTTTCTTTGCTTCACTGCGAAAATTCTAATCTCAATATTATTAAAACCTTGATATGTTAAAAATGAAATGTTGATGCGAAGTTTACTTCTAAAATTAGGTCACTTCATAAATGAATAATACAGTCGGTTATAAAAATGAAAACCCGAAAAAATGTAAAAAATCGCAAACATGAGACATTAAGTTATTTATGGTTACTTTTCTTTGAATTCGGCTTTTAATTTACACGCTTTCTTTTCAGATTACTTTCAAATTACAATTGTACATTAAAGAGAAATCTGATACTATTTTCCATTATGGGTAATGTGAAAATTGAGATGCATAAATATAAAAAATATACGAAGTTACCAGCGAATCATGGTAGGCAAATTCATTAAATTATACCACCAATAAAATCTTATAAAGTTTTAACATATTTGGGCATTTTTCGTGTATATGTGAATCAGAGTTTATGTAATGTTTTGTTTCGCAAATTAGGGGCACACTAGTTTAATCACGTATTTTTTACACCCTTTGCGACACACTGACTAACATTTTCGTATTGATATTGGAATATTACGAAAGAACAAGAAAATATATTGAATCTCCGAAATTTAATTAGATTTTTTGTCAGTTTTTTTATACGCGAAAGTTTAATTATAAATTATTTTCAATTATCACAGAGCTTAAAAAGCAGTAGCCTATTATATATGTTGAAATTGCTATCAATAATAAATATTTTAAACTTCAAATTCAATATTAAGAGTTAAAACTTGGAATGCTTAATTGTAACTCATTAGTAGTAAGTAGTGGTTTTGGTTTTTGAAAATCATTGTTATATTTAGCTTGTAGTCAAATACAGAATTGATGTTCATTTTGGACACGAAATCTTCCTATATATATGTATATATATATATATATATATATATATATGCTTATTTTAATTAGTAATTTATACCAATATGGCAAATGCATCAATAAAGTTATCGCGTAAAAGCACAAAAATTCCGTAACCAAAATTTCATTAAAGTGCGATGCATGTGAAAATGCTATGGGGGCGATCTGCGATTCTGCATTTCAATAAATTTTACATGATTTGCGGTTTGCGAAGAAGGTTTGATAACGGTCGTGGAATATCACGTCGCGTCAATATAACTGATCAACGGTAATATTATTATGTTTTTCCTTGTTTATATGTGCAGTAATTAGGTATCTCAAGTCCACCAATAAAAATTAAATGATTTGTACCACCTCCGGTGCAATCCTGAATACTTCCCAGCGTATTTACTTAAAGTTTCAATATTAGAGATGATAATATCAATTTTTGGGTTGGCGTTAATTTACGAATACTGCTCTAATTTGAACTGAGCATGAGCCAATACTTGGTATTGCTAACAAAACTTGATATGCTGAAAAACACGGAATTATATTTTTTACAAATTATATATTTTATTAATTTTTGCTAATTACTTTTGCAAGACAGTGTTCTGCATTTGTAGCACATTGACAGATGAAATTTATCGTATACCATTTTGGACCATCTTCAGATTTCGTAACATCAGAGTTTTAAGCAAACTCTCTTCTAGCACAAATTTTAGTAATGTGAAAATTTTAACTTTTATAAACGCTTTTTAATTTATATTCGAATGTTGTGCTTGCATGACTTTTAATAATGCTTGCGTGAATTCCAATTTCTATTTGTTGTCACAGTGGTTATGTAGAAGAATTACGAAAGATCAAATGTAATCTATGTATTTATTTTACTGAACATTCTATTTAACGATAGATCTGTTTCAAACATAACGATAAAGAAATGGCAAGTGGTATTAAAATACAAAATGAATGCAGCTAACTTTTGCACGCTATCCAAAGATTTGTCTTTTCTTTCACCAAAAATAGAAAATTAGCCTCTTATGCCAATCTCAACTATTATTTAACAATAAAAATACGTCGCTTGTCGAAAAACTTAAGTAGGCCGACCGTATCGAGCGTTATATACGAGAGTAGAAAAACATTGCAATTAAAAAGTGCGTTCAATTGAGGGGAAACTATTTTTCTGCAGTTGTCTTACAATTAAACATTAGATAAAATGAAATAAGTTGTTTAATATATGAAAAGCTGTAGACTAAATAAGTATATCCACATTTATGCAAGGATAAATAGCATGCACGTGTATTGACACTGAACGGGATATCGCGCATATGTAGACAATACCTTGGCGAACACATATTGCAGTGGACAGAACATGCCGTGTCAACATTTAAACGTAAATCACATTTATCACGAATATGTAAACTATGTGCGTCTGGAAAAAGGACGACGACAAGTAGTTCAGATCATCCATTGCTAGTCATGATAACTATGAATCTAGTCCAAGTTCCATGCTCATAATATGCCTCAGTGGAATGACTTTGGCCAGAATCTGGATTGAGAAATTTAAATGCATTTACAAATGTTACGTTTTTACAAAATTCACGTCATTGCTTTAGGCTGCGAAATGAATTCAAATATATGGCTGCCAGAGCGATTGTCTTTATTTTAATACCCATTTGCATGTCGTCTTATAGACAGCAACCTCTTATATAATCCGTTGTCTTCTGGTCGTAATATGTTTATAATAAACTTCCTTTTTATGACATGGTTTAAAAACATATTATCCGATTTACATTGGAAAACAAAAGATAAAGTATAAAATTTAAAAAAAATTATTCGTGTTTTTCTCAAGTATCTTTTATTGAAATAATGTATATATTATTCTAAAGCAATGAAAACTGAAAAGTGCAAGCATTGCATGGAGCCAAATTCGTGTTCACCGCACGTGCATACTTTGCTACTTTCAGATATTTAGCCTCAATTTCGATGTCCGCGATGCTTCAAAATTCGCTCACTCACACCTGTTCCAAATTTAACCAGATTCTCCAAGGCAATATCTGGTAAAACTTCATGCTGTTTCAATGTTGTGCAACGCAGACGCGGACTTGCACACAAGCTTTTATTTAGCCAACGTCTTTAACTAGCAACTCACATTGTAAGATGTTTATTTAATATTAATTGATTGCGCGGGTGGTGGTAACAATTCTTTAAATCAAGTTCGCGAGCATGAAGTAAACACCAATCCCATTGTATTTAACCAGTCGTCGAACAACATAACAAAACAACCGCCAGCCGCAACGCACTGACGCGTTTCGACCTTCCATGATCATCTTTAGGGTACGACGGCAAACTGACTAGCGAGGATCAAACCGCGCAATAAATTATTATTTTATTCTATTGTCCATATATATGTGTGTGGCGAAAGCTAAAAACAGTAAATGTTCGTGACTGCATAGAAATTGTACAGCCGAAATTTACAGTCACGTGCAATATATGCCAGAGTTCCAGAGGTGAGAGCGGCATATCTAATTTTGCTTTCCATGTATATTCAATGCGGTTTGATCTTCGCAAGTCAGTTAGCGCTCGTACTCTGTTGATGATCATGGAAGGTCAAACGCGTCAGTGCGTTGCGGCTGGCGGTAGTCTTGTTATGTTGTTCAATGACTGGTTAAATAAAATGGGGTTTGTGTTTACTTCAAGCGCGCAAACATGATTTAAAGCAGAGTTATACCTCAAGTTTAAAATTTCTCTACACCAAGTGTTGTTGCGTAATATGCATGAATTTGATAAACTATGCAATTATGCTTTTAGGTCATGTATTTGCTTTCGAAAATTAAATTTGTAAATTTATTATTTTTAAGGGTTAATAAGAATTAATGAATACACCATTGTCTATGTATAATTGAAGTAAAATATTAGGGTAATCTACTTCTTCAAACGCAAGACACGAAACCTCATTAATTAATATTTACATTTCCCATTTCTTCCACTAAAACATACAGGTTAAACATTGAAATAGTCTGAGCAGTGACACTTTATAACAATCTGATTTAGCAAATTTATCAAGCTAATTCCCAACATTTAATATTGTTAAATACTGTTTGTTGCGAAGAACTGATATATATATACAAGTATGTATTAGGTGTTGCGAACCTAGTAAAAAATTAGTTCAGTTGTGACCAGAAGGATAAACCAAAGGCAGCATGAACGGAAAGTATAATCTCATACACATTCGTTTCGTGCTTACTGGCGACTCATCAGTAGGAGCCGGTATTACGCCCTTTAACCACTATATATTTGGTAGAAGAATGTGGAATAATAGGACAGTACAATCTCCTAGACGAATGTGTAAACCTGTAATAGTGAAGCTAACATAATCTGAAGTCAACGACAATGCAACTTCAATACTAACTCACACTATATAATATATATACCGAGTCTGTAAAGGATACTAACACTATGGCTATTGTGTTAGTAACCGATACCTTTTTTGAAATCGATGAGTACCGGATACTAACACTATGGTTTCCGAGTCGGTACATGATACCAACCTGATGGATATAAATTTATGCTAAAGTTCACCCAAATTGAGAATTACAACAGTTTCCGAACACCTGTTACTCCAGTTAAACCATACACTCTGGCCTTCATCGATATCAGTTATCACATTTCGCGGTAAGCATGACATCATTCAATTCAAAATATTACAGTTAAATACTGTTTGTTGCGAAGAACTAATATATATGCAAGTATGTATTAGGTTTTGCGAACCTAGTAACAAATTAGTTCAGTTGTGACCAGAAGGATAAACCAAAGGCAGCACATCTCATGCACATTCGTTTCGTGCTTACTGGCGACTCATCAGTAGGAGCCGGTATTACGCCCTTTAACCACCATATATTTTGGTGAATAATAGGACGGCACATTCTTCGACAAAATATATAGTGGTTAAAGGGCGTAATACCGGCTCCTACTGATGAGTCGCCAGTAAGCACGAAACGAATGTGCATGTGATTATACTTTCCGTTCATGCTGCCTTTGGTTTATCCTTCTGGTCACAACTGAACTAATTTGTTACTAGGTTCTCAACACCTAATACATACTTGCATTTAATATTGTTAATTTACTTAAATATTTATTATTAGTATAATTGCGACGATTGGCAATTCCTTCAGTGAAATCACAGAGGCGTGGCACTTTTTATTTATTTGTTCAAGTATGTATTTACTATGTGACAAATTCATCATAACAAGTATATTTAGCGCGGAAATTATTCTTCGACATCTAGCTGCCTTGAAACTTTTTATGTATTTTTTGGATACAGCTGGTTAGATCAATTTTTATTTCGCATTATTCTTTGCTTAATCCATGTATTATGCAATGTGTTAGTTTTCTCAATTTGCTCCAAGATTTCACCAAATATGACGATAAATGCAATTTAAAAATATTAAAATGATCAAGGAGGAACACATTGGAAAATCAGAACCTGTTACTTGTTGATAAGGATAACCAGATCTCAGCATTAGTACTTCGAATCATTATTCATCATCAGTGCGAAGTTGTTGGGATCTTGAGCGTTGTCAATTGCCGGGTTACGAATGCTAATGACAAAGAAAAGAAGAAATGCCACAAAAGTTTTATTGATAATATGCAAGCCTCCTACGCATTTTAATAAATTACTGTTTTGTTAATTTTTAACTATTTGAATTTGTATATGTCAGAAAAGCAGAACGAAGTGTCATGGCTTGGAACAAAATTCAGTATATCACCAAAGTATAAGAATCAATTAGAAGAGTTGAAAGCAAATGCCGCACTGGAGAGTTTATATGGAAATGTTACAAGAAGATGAATTTAATCAACATTTTAGAGCTCTACTATGTGTCGCCTATAAGCATTTTAAATTTAGACACAAGAGATCCCATTAAACAAAGTGAGAACACAGATGGACGCACAGAAATGTGGCAAAAAAGCTAAATTTAATTAATAAAGCCAGACAAAGGCCCGTATATCCTTCTTATAAATATCAATGATTATATTTATCAAATGAGCAATATTCTTGACGGCGAAAAGAAATACAAACCATGTCAAAACAAAGATATATCGGAAATTACCGGAGATGTAATTACACTTGTGAACGAACAATGCGTATTTTTAATGAAATCAATAGCGTTATAATTGTTTCAAAATACAAAACCAGTTGGCACTCGCGCAGTCTAAATATGCAGTACACTAAACGTACGCAAACTAGTTGGATGAAGTAACTTTCGGAAATTAAGATCAGTAAATTCAACTATTAACATTTTATGGCATAAGCTGACGGAGAAACAGCAGCAAACTTTGAAATATCAGAAAATGGTGTTGCAAAACTTTTGACTTCGTAAATAAAATTGAATCATATAATGTCAGGAAGAAATAATGATTCCATTTCATGTTAAATATATATATATATATATATATATATATATATATATATATATATATATATATATATATATATATATATGTATATATATTTGCAAGCCTCTCTGCTGACCAAACCATCGATTTCCTCTTTACGTTCGTCGATAATAACCAAGCATTATTCCATGAATTTGCAAGTCATTTCAGAACACATTTCTTTATGTGCAATAAAATGATCAATTCCCTTTGAAGGCCTATTCGTTTTGTTTCTGTTCCAGTCTAATTTTCCTTCTTTTGGAAATAGTTTATGCACGTTTAAGTTGTGGCTAAGCTTATTGATTGGAATGAAATTTCACATGGCTTTACACAAAGGAAGCAGTTAAAGTTGCATACAAGCAAGGCAGGCATATCTAAGAGGAGATTGATTACGACGAATATAAATGAAATAAATAAATATAAATTAAAATAAAATAAAATTAACGAATCCAAAATAATGGCTGTAGATACTGGAAAAATAATATTTATCACTAAATGTTATACCATTGATTACGGTTGTTATTTTTTCTCATACTGTTAAGACTATTAAAAATAACGCCAATATATATATATATATATATATATATATATATATACGAGGTATGTTGATGACAATTATAAACGTATTTGAAGATGACGAAACAAAAGACATGATGAAATATTTATAAAATTTGAACCATCATATTCAGTCAAATTATGAGCGCAAAGCCACTCAATCTAGCGCACTGGCCCTTATTCACATATTGCTATTGAGACAAGAAGATGGCAGTTTTGAAAGAAAAACATATTGAAGGCGTTTTTGGATTGGACAGTATAACGAAAACCTCAGCGCCGTCACAAGTTTACACAAGAATATTTGATACATAAATTATCCTGCTAAATATGAAAGACTACTATGAAGAATATCAGTTTCAAGAACTGACGTTACTCAGAACAACATCATTTAAAACGGATATCATGATAATTCTGTTGAAATTAACACGAAGTGTAAACAAAAAACTGAATCTATATCAAAACAAAAGACAACTTTTGTCAGCATAAATTTCAAACGAGACGCATTGTTCAACATGTTTACACAGATAATTAAGTAAGCATTGACTACTCACATAGCGATTGTACAATTGATGTTCGTTTATACAGAACAAACCACCTTCTAAATTTAAATGTAATACAAAACTTCCCCGAAATCGAACAGCCCAAAATTGTTTATATATTTATTTAAATGTTTTAATTAATTCCAGAACTGCTCAGTGCTCAATGTAGATCAAAATAGCCGATTTCTAAAGCAACAAATTCAAGAACATAACTAGCATAGAGGAGAACATTTCCGAAATAGTCGAAAACATTGTTCATAAAAATCAGACTTGTAGTAAAACTTATTTACAGGTGTACTTTAAAGCAAAAAACAAAAAGGAATTACGCACAACAGCAATTCTCAGCTAAATAGAAAAAAACATGGTACACTATTTGAATATATACAGGTAGCTGCGTGTGTGTACCTGCGCTTGTACGTGTCTCAGCTGGTTCATTTCCTGCTAATTTTTTGTGATTGTTTAATATACGTATTTACTCCGACTTGATCTCCTCAGCTTTCAACAAAATATACTTTATAGAGATCCACATATTACAGTCAATCTGAGTTTTGTCGAAAAGAAAATAACCTTTTTTAACTGAGTTCTTCATAATTTCTTCATAATAAATTTTAACTTAAATAAATGTAGCCACCATACATGAAATCACATAAACTATATTTAATCTTTGCTGTGTAGTTAACGTCGGTATAAAAATTTGTGCAAAAATTTAAATTTTCCTGAATTATTTGTAAAGTAAAATTTACCTGTCTAAATTTTACGTTTAAAAATGCATTGTACTAGATATTCTATTGCATAATAAAAATGGTGACAGCGTAATAAGAGCTAGGCAACATCAGAAGTGTGTTTACGTGGTTTTTTATATGTTCAAACAAAAGCATCAACTAAATATTTGTTAAAAAATGTCTTAGGCTCACGTTCATTTGCGTGCAATTAGTATTCGGTCAGAATTATAGGCTTCATTCCATAAATTTTTATTTAAATTCGTTATGCATTTACACATATGCAGTTTTGCTCATTACTATTTTTTGTGGGTGAATCTATGAATAATTTGTTTTCAATTCACGTTACGGTAACTAAGAAATTAATTTTAGCTTTGCTATGCGTTGGCTGTAGACAAATTAAGCTGCTTTTCCGCCAAATAAATTCAACGGAATTTCGTTTTAGGCCTTCAAAATGGTTGATTGTGTCACGTGACAAAAATGAGATACTTTTTTTAATTATTTATTATTTCCTGTTACTTTATTGTCTTTTTGTGCATGGAATTTCACTTTCTGGTAAACTAAGTTTTTAGTGGTCTATAAAACTCTGTACAGTTTTACAAAAAATACATTTTCCCGGACACAAACGTTAGAGATGAAAAAGGAAGAGTACAGAAATCAAAGAAACATTTTCGCTTTTGTTCAATTAAACTTTAACGAATGCCGTTTTAAATGTATACATTCAAATTTTATTTTAATTATTTAACACAAATTAAGTAGCCCACTTTGTATCTAACAAGTTGTTTGCATCTACTTGCTTCAATTTTCCGGTTTCAGAAGCATTTTTCAACGGATAACACATTTTACAAACAATTTAAAAATCCTTTTTTCCACAACTGCATATCTGATAAATCAATGGATGACTGGTTTACAATTCCTTGAAAGATGAAATATTTCACCTGAGTTATGTCATTATTTCGTTGTAAAAACAATGTTTTAACTTAAAGATATCTAGAAGTATTTGTCTAAATCCAGCTTTTGTGAATTCAAAATATTTTTTTTTCAATTCATTTAATATTCTTATGTACACGAATGTCCTCAACTTAGAATTTGGTTTGTATAGAATGGCAGTGCTTTACAATTCTTTGCTCTTTCCCATGAAAATTACAAAGTTCACACTATATTTGCGAGAGGCACGTTTCATATGTAGGTTAATATCTATTCTAAGATTTTGATATTTTCCGCGAGCCTATTTATTTTCTTTAATTTCGTGCTGTATAGCATTTATCGCTAAATTATCTCCACTTCTCGAAATATCTTCTGTCAATTTTTATAATCTTGTAGTTTCGCTATTATTTTCCCCTTCTTCGGTTGACTCTCCAAATGTTTAATTTATGAACTAAGTTGTTTAGTTTCTATTTATTGGTCATCAGCTAGCCGAATTTTGTTAGAAAATAAATTTAAAAATTTTAATGGAATATTTTTGCAACGAAATTTTCTAATCTTGCAAGAAGCTTATACTATCAAAGTCAACAAGGTAGGAAAATTTTGTTAACTGCAAAGAACTGCATTTGAATTTAAATAATAATGATTTAATAAATCTTAAATCCTCCAATTCCTATTGATGCCCTGGTGTATTCTGTGATTAATGCAAACGGCATCAATCTCGTTGATGATATGTTTGAATCAGGTATGGGCTTTTATTTATGCATATTTAAACCTCCAAAAGGATTATCACGTTGCTTTGTAATAGTCTCACTGTAAATTCCTAATAGCTATAATGTTAAATACTGTTTGTTGCGATATAATGTTGTTTGTTTGAAGCCCATTCATGGTTTCCTGACCATGCTTCTACCAGTGGATTTCTCTCACATCTCATGAGAAGTACAGAGAATAAGCTAAGTCAGGATACAGAAAGTTTCATTTCCGTTTTGCATGCGATTCTTGTAAACGAGAAAATTTTACGTTGGGGGTGAAAGAATCTATTTATAATATATATATATATATATATATATATATATAATATATATATAATAATAAAAGTTACGATTTTGATATAAACAGCAATCTCATTATATACATACATTTGTCAGTATAAACTAAACATTGGCTAATGTAGTAAAGGCAAATCATCCAGTAAAGTGAAAAGACCCCACTAGAGACGAAACACATCTACCGCAGAAAGTGCCTTTTCTACATTAAACAAAGCTTACTTTATGCTGACGATTGTACTCAAATAATGAGATTGATGTTTATGACAAGCTCGCAAACTTGATTTGAATAAATGCGTTTCTTTTGTGGCGTGAGGGATTAGTTGAAGCCAGAAATAGGCTCTGAACTCTTTATATATCTTCTAAAAAATATTGACATATTCCAACATTTGAGTTTTTACGCAGCAGTGGAGTCTGGTTGAAATATTTTTTTCAAAGCAAGTTCAGTATGCTCTAGATTTATCGTCCCTATAACGAGTATCACTATTTTGAATATGCTTATCAGATTGGCTTGAATAAAAATGAGAATAACAGCCATTTTGAATAACAATTACACTTGCAAAAGCCTCGTAAACGGTAAGTAATCAGCCTCAGCCGTCCAATTATTTTGCTGTTTTGTACTCGTCAAATTAAACGTATAATAATGGTATCTTCAAGTTAGAATACTCATGAGAATACGCATTTACGTATAATATATCGCGTAACTAATTACAACATAGTCCATTTACAACAAGAAGGACAATTGAAGTCCCAATTTAAAAAAAACGGGTTTAGCTTTTTGCCTGAAGAACAGTGAAAGTCGGCACTTCACCTAAGACTCACAATAGATTGGATTACGTAATATCACGCAGTCGGAAATGTATTTATTTATACGGAAGCGTACAAAAGCATAATTTAATGTCAATTGCAAAAAATGCCATTTTTGACATTAGATATTCCATGTTGTGCGACTGGCTGATATTTTACTGTATAATAAATTATAAGTATTAATTTTGTCTTTAAACATTATTTTGCATGTTCAGCACATTCAATAAATAAATAATGTCATTTGCTGTGCAAATTCATTCATCATGCATTCTTTTAAGTACGATTCAAATCGCATTGAATATTATTACTAAAAAATGTATATACGTTAAACTTGCATGCATTGGTAATTTTTTTATTTGCAACTGTTAAGCAAGATCTAATTTTGCGTTCATCATTGGAATAACGCCTTTATTTTGAATCAAGAACATGCTTGAAAAGAGTAATTAAATATTACAAAAGTGTCGAAAAAATAATGGAGCGGAAAATGATGAAAAATTAAAGAGTAACATTAGTAAAAAATTAAAACAATAAAATCTGGATGATGGACCAAAATAAAATAAGAGTTTATTTTATAGAATCAATTCAAATTATGTTACACCAACGAAGAACCTTTTGTCAGGTCTTACATAAACTCAATTAAGTGCTAAAACATGCTTTCGAATTAAAAGAATAACTGAAAAAACAAGAACTTCACTAAAGAAACAACGGCTTTAATGAATTCAATGTCCTTGTTAACAAACATTTCATTAACAACGACAACCGTGACTCACTTCAAATGAATTCAAGATTAATATCTGGATATGAACACCTTACCCCTTATCTACATGCATCTGCCAGTATAATCTAAACTTTGTATGGTGTGAAAAATAAAATTCATTCTGAAGATGGTTCCGTGGTTAGAATAACAGATTCCGAAGCAGACGTGCCTACGTTTGAGCCCTGTACGCGGGATATTCCGGATAATAATTGATAAGTTCCCAATAATGACGAAACCGGACTGCTGAACTATTTGCCTTTTCTACATTATACATTGCTAAGTTTATACCAACAAATGTATGTACACTATGCGTCAGGTTTTTTTATTGGCCGGTACGAAAACGTTCAATTTATATTTAATTTTAAGTAGTTTCTTTAGTACAATTTTTTTCCATGGTAATTTGTATAGCACCACTTCAACGGAAAGCATATCTCTCAATTCCGTTGCATAGGCTTTCCGAACCACGAAACTTAATTATTCGTAGTAAAATTGAAGACACTTCTATCAGAAAATTTTAGCAATTGACTAGATGTTAATAAATGAAAGTAGCACATTTATATGCAGCTAATAAAAAACTTCTTCTGTATAAAGGCCACTGAATGTAATATAAGCAAGACAAGAGGCAACAACAGAGCCAGATGGGCAGGAGAATGTGCAAGGATCAGATGGGCGACACAGGAAGAAAATACTATGTGGTTGGCCATAAACTGACGCTGTTGAATTGCCACAAAACAAACCCACCCCGACAACGCGGAACCAAAATAAACAAAATAGCAAACACTATCATCAAATGGGCGGTATACGAAGCCATGATAGGCAATTAGATGAAAATAAACTAATGGTCCATATCACACATACAGGAAACATGTGAACGAAACCGACACATTTAAAATGCATATATCCGCGATAGTAAATAAGTTCGTCATTTTTAACACATGTGAAAGGATAACATTTTAGTAATTAAAAGACTTACTAATTAACACCAATGTCAGTAGTATCGTAAGCCAGAATATTCTGGATTTCTTTCTCCTTTTTCCAGATTTGCCTTTTCTTGCAATAGACTCTGCTATGATCTTTACACGGTTTACGAAAAATGATAAGTCTGCTTCGAAACATGGCTCAGACAGCTATGAATGAGCATGAGAAAATTTATCAGAGATTTTTCGATTAACGGAACAAAAAATATAAATACAGAACTAATTTGTGTAACAAATATTTAATAATAAATATTTTTTATTACAGTTTTGTTTTCTCCACACACACACACACACATATATATATATATATATATATATATATATATATATATATATATATATATATATATATATAAATATGTTTGTGTATATAATCAAATTTTCATGAAAGAAAAAATAGGCCAATTGTCTTAGAAGAAATATGTAAATGCATGCAGTGAAACATTAAGCATATTATATTTGCTCCACATTTTCTATGTTTCTGGCATAAGTTAATTAAGTAATTTTGCTTTTCGGTTTTGGTGCTTTGAGTTAAATAAATACATAACCTATGTGAAGTATACCATACTGTTTCAACTGTTCGCCAGTATTCGTTTGTTCAGAGAATATTGTTTTCATGTGATGTAAATAATTTATACATCGTGCTAAACTATGCTAAAATAAATTAGTTTGTTTTGCATATGCAGAGGCAAAAGAGGCTATTTGCGCAGTATGGGTTAATTAGTTGCGAAGACATATATATATATATGTATATATATATATATATATATATATATATGCAATTGTTTTAGTATTGTAAAATCTTGTAATAAATTTGTTCAAACAGGACCAAAATAATATTCCAAACTCAGCAAGAATGAAAGGCATATTCTCATATAAACATGCGTTCCGTGCATACTGATGACTCTTTTAGTGGAGGCGGTACTGCATGCTAAATCAATTATATGTTTTGTCAAGGTTTGTGAGACAGTTTTATCGTACGATTTCCTAAACTAATGTCTATTAAACCTTAATAGAGTTGACTTAGAATAAAGTCTTGGGCAATGTGATTTGAGAGGCAACTCACTATATACTTTAAATATAAATTGCAACAATGGTATGGTACCATGCAACTGTACAACGTTCCTTGACCAAATATAAATTGTGCATTGAGCGTATTAACGGCTTCTACTTATGTGTGGCTAGTAAGCACGAAACGCATGTTTACACGAGAATATACCTTTCGTTAAGGTTAAGAAGACATTTTTCCAAAAATATACTTAAATTACTACAATGTAGGTTGGCAGCTTAGTTGTCATATACCTTAACAGTTAGATAGATTATCATGTCATAATTAACTTGTTTTCATTCATAATTGTATCATAGCGTAGAACACAACGAATTTATGGAAAAGTAATTCATACCTTTAAATTGATAGTCTCGCTGCTTTACAAAATGCCCGCTGTAGACCCGTAATCAATGTAAGCTAATCTGTTTAAAGTCCATCCATGGCTTAGTTAAAGTAACTGCGATTGGATGATATACCAGGCGGGACAACCAATGAATATTTTGTCCCCGATAAGCGTCCGAAGACTCCCGCGTTCTATTCATTTGTCGCAATGTTGAATTTTGACAAGTGGTATGGCGTTATAATACATCAATAGGCTACCTGGCTCATTGTAGCTGTTACATTTGTCGCGACTATAGGAAAATATATCCTATAAAGATTAAGTGAATTATCAACACAGTGACATCATTGTTAGCAATTCAGCGGATGTACACACATTACCGATTGCATAATTCATCTTCCAATGTTAAACCAGCGATCGGATTACTCTTATTTACTTTTTGTAAAGATAGTACATAAAAAGTAACGGGATTGGCTTAAATGCGATTTTATGGTTTAAAAGGTTTACATAAATAGACAATCCTTCACCGTACGCGTTTATATGAATACTTAGTGAACATTTGTTTTAATCCTTTACCTTTTCAAAAAAGTCCTCTGTACGGGGTCTCGTTGGCTAAGTTAATTTTTAAACAACAATATCAGTGCGTACCGATCTCGTGCATTATTTGCTATACAAAGTCGGAATTTTGCACATCTTATGTACGTGGGCGTGAAATTCTTATATCTTCTGATATAATATAAAATGTATAAAAAAATAATGGACAGTTGAGATTTGCAAACCTTACGTGCATTTGACATTGCGAGGTCAACTAATCGTGTTTGACTTAAATATTTGCGGCAATTGAAGAAGATAATATATTTAGACACTTTTATCGATTTTCTTTTAAGCCCAGAATACTGTTATTTTCAAAATAAAGCTTGAGATGTCATCCAGTTACCTCTGGTCAGCCAAATTTTTATTAATCGTTTAAATTGTGAAATGGTTAGTATTTTAAAGAACTATATTTACTATATGGTACTGTCTGTGCAAAATAAATAAAAGAGATCATATTTCTCCAGATCTCAATTCAATTAAAACATTTTGTTCGTTACGGGATTAAATTAGATAAGCAGTATTGAATTAAAGAAACCATAAATTAAACTAATTGTCTACATATCCACTGACACAAACACACACTCACACATTAACTCAAAATCTGATTAATTTATATACAGAGTACTTAACCTTATTTAATTTACAAAGAAAAATCTCACAGCTACTAGCTTGTACAATTCATAATTCTACTATTATCTTTGCTTTCGAAAAGTGGAGTCCACTAATTTGAGATGTAATATTTGCAAACTGTGAATGCTTATATTGTAAGGGATGATTCATTTGCCATTGGCGTTGAGTATTAAAGGTACCTTTTTTCTATTCTATTCTGGCCACACCTACATAACGATCAGGGAGATACTTCATGTTTATAAACAAACGATGCGAGACCGTTCGATTTCAAGAAATTGATTATTAATAGTAAATAGGTATCATACGTTTTGACGGATAAACAGATAATGTCTCTGTATGTGACGAACGCATAATCACTGCTAACATAATACATCAATTGTTTTTATCACGCTGTGTGTCTCTTAAAGGTAGTGAATTCGCGCAAATATTCATTCGGTTTGATGCTGTTTAAAGGCTTCTTTGTTTGTTTCCACAACCATATACTTTCTTTAATAACTCTTCCGCATTTCATGTGGATTTATCAGCACTTGCACATGACCTGATTGCTTATAAACCAATGTTGCTCTGTAGTAGGAAGCGTTAATTGTTAGTAATATAATATTCTCATTTAGATGGGCATCAACGTTAGTTAGTCTAAGATTACATGATGGGACTTTACATAGAATAAACATAGATTCTTGCTTATTTATTACTATATATGTTTTTATATATATTATATACAGTATAAAAAAGAACGATTCCAATAAATATTATAGAAATGTATTTTAATGTTGAAGCAATATTTGCATCTCAAAAAAAAATTAAACTAAACATTAATATGTACCTGTTCTACTTTGTAAGCTTTTGCATTGAGAATAAAATCAATATTGATGAACAGGTTTGTTTTTTAAACAAATTTCACCAGTTGCCAAGGTGTTCCATATGAAGTGTTGTCAAAACGAAACAATATACTTTTTGTCAGCCACTTTCACTAAAATTTAAATTTATGAAAACTTCTGTGTATAAACATTTTTTTCAAAAGGCAGACATTTTATTTATTTGACTATTATTCAGTGTGGAAGACTGTTCACGTTCGCTTAATTAATTATCGTCACAACAACTACTTCTCATTCTTTTTTTCTCTCTGTGACTCTTCATCTCCCCTCGAATCGCTTTTTGGATTTACTTCTATAGACTACAAAGCAAGGAAAAGATTTAAATCCGCTTCATATATGGCCAATAGTACAAGCTTCCTAATCATAATCTCTTTATTTTTATTTATTTATTTTAATGTCTAAAATATAAATCGTGTTGTTTTTTTAAACTTTATGAATGACGCGGCCTTAATTAATGATAATTCATCTATTAAATTTGGTAATACATGCTCTATTATTAGATGTCACCACGATTTATGACCTTACTAATATATTTTATTACATGTCATTTATGTTTCTCATGAATGCGGTATTGGCATAAGTTGTGAACAATGTTACACCTTAACGCAATGATGTCGATATAACTAATTGGTTGTAATATATTTTCATCAATACATCATTCAAGATAATGGAATGTAATCCATTTCTATCAACGAGCATTAGGATTTTGTAGTATTATGTGTGTCTATACCCGACAATCTGGATTTTCAATTTATATAGTTCTCCTTCAATTAGTATATATAGCGCCACAATGAGAATCACCATTTTCAATTTGCGTATTGTAAATTTATTTTTTGTAAATCTATATTAAATTCGTAAAAGTAATAATAACTAGAGGTGGAGAAGGCACCCTGTGAAGTAATTAACTTTGACACATATATGTTTTCTATATTCCAATCGTGTACCGAGTAATTACAGTATAAACACTACCACCAATCTGGGCACTCGAATGAACAGGATTGATTCAACTGAGTAAATTGCATTAGAGACAAACTAACTTCAACATCAGTTCGAGAAAATTTATTATTCCGATTATTTATCCGATGTAATTTAAGGCAACGTAGATCAATCGCGGCGAAGGAAAATTACCTCACGAAATCAAGCTCAAATTTCCATGTTGTTGTGATCTTCCATCTGAAATATCCGAGTAAATGTAATTAGAGCGACTGAGGTCCAGTTCCATTTGGTACATGTGAGAGTTGTATTCATCGAAACAAAAAAAGGTAAGATTTAATAAAGTAGGCAGAAAATCTGTGATTCCCACATCTTTATGTGTTAACAATTGGCAACGCACACGAAATGGACTGTACATAAGTAAATACAAAAAGAGATTAAAAAAAAGTAAGCTCGCTTCATTCTCAAAAAAGATTTTTAATGGGTGCAGCCTCTCTACTTAAATACCGCTAAATTACCTAATTGACTGCAATATTAATTTGTCCGGTTTATAAAAAGTAAAATCAGTAAGGTTGCATTTAACATTCGAAGTTATTGGAGTAGAATAAATTACATGTGCGAAAGAAATCCAAACAATCATTCAAACGTGATTGGTAAATCACATCTACCCATGAGACTTCAAAATTAACAGATGCGTTACGAAAATGACATTCCCAATTTTTTCCAGAAACATTCATAATTAAAGTGATGACGTGTCGTATAGCTTTCCTTGAAAGAAGAAATCTTCATTTTTTATTGCAATGTACAAATATCTTGGAGTAACTATTTGTGATAAATTCTGATTTATTGATAGAATAATTTGAAAATTCATAATCGAATCCCCAATATTAGCATAAGCCATATGGGATCTATATAACATAATAAATTGAGGGAATGTATGCAATCTATCAACGACTATGAAATCATGTTTGTATGATCAATAAAATATAAACCGATGATTAATTTAAAAAATCTATTGAAACAGTAAATAAATTAATTATCACACATTCGACGTATAGCACCAAATTTAAATAGCAGTTCTACAAGGCACCTCAGCACAATCAGAGTAAAATTAATGCGGACACCATTTTAATGGTTTCGTTAGATTTAATATAAAGCTTTCTCGAAATAGAACCTTGTCGCAATCCACAGTATTTAGAAAACATGTAGCTAATTTAGTATACTCGGATATGCCGAGCAGAGCAAACAGTTAATGTTCGTGACTGCATAGAAATTCTGCAGCCCACATTTCCAGTCAAGCTCAATGTAGGCGAGACTGCTAGAGGTGAGAGCCGCATATCTAAATTTGATTACCATATATATTCAATGCGGTTTAATCCTCGATAGTCAGTTTGCCGTCGTACTCTAATGATGATCATGGAAGGTCGAAACGCGTCAGTGCGTTGCGGCAGGCGGTAGTTTTGTTATGTTGTTCGACGACTGGTTAAATACAATGTAATTGATGTTTACTTCAAGCTCGCAAACTTGATTTAAATAAATGCAGAGCAGAGTTTTGCTAATGTTTTCTTACTCTTTTGAGTCCAAATGGCATTGTTGGCAATTCTAACAACTACTTTTCATTAACCAATAAGATTAAAATTGATATATCTGACGATTTGCATTTGCTATTTCATTCATTGTTTAATGTATTCCAACAAACAGTATATAATAAAATCCAGATATTATACATTTATTGAAAAATATGTATGCAATTTATATTGATTGATGAATAATGAGCATATATAATTTGGGAATATTTTAAAATACAAATGCCATTTCATGTGTTCCTACATCATCGAGTGAATGCCTCATAGTCTGATTTTGGGTTTATTTATTAATTCCAAAATGAAATCGTACGACTGGTTTTCCCTTATTTGAGTTCGAGTTGGGAAATATAGATAACTTGCGTTTCTGCCTTTTTGAATATTATACGCTAAGCATGAATGATATAAATGATTTGATCAATTTCATTTATGCGGTCACGTTTCCTAAATATTAAACGATTATTAAATCTTGAATGATTGATGCAGGCCGCCAGTGAACTACCAGTAGGTTACTTTTGGTATCAGGGCCATTTCCTAGACTTCTGCCGCTAATATGTATATGCAGAATAGGCATGAAATGAACAGAATGCCCTAAAATCTTTTCACGAATGATTTGAAAATTGATTGCCAGGAATGTTTGGTAATATCGTAATAGGAAAAAAGGAGTATAAAATATATGAGTAGACTAAAACGCCAAATCGTTAAAATAAATAGGAAAATAAATTTTGAATTTGACTAAAACATTTCAACACGACTCATAAATCGGAATAATTTCCCGAACAGAGAAATTGAAAGAATTAAAATAAAACATCACATGATGAAAATGTAAACTCTGTATCGAGAAACTAAAAATTCGTTTTAAATACACTTGCGATGAAGAAGATTATAATGGTACTGATGAAAATCGGTTTATAACACGCATGTCTTTCTCTATAACTGTATATTTGATGTGCA